>JALBYF010000061.1:0-109680 GCA_023212725.1 Tranzscheliella williamsii | reverse complement strand
ATAATTGCCACTGTACTTTTCTATTTGGACCCTTAAAAAATTCCAAAAAATGCAGGGTTGACGGGAGAATTGGAACCTTCCAATTTTCCTGCTGGGAATGAAGGTACCAAACCAGCTGTCCTTCTGGCTACAAAAATGCAAGAGAGTTGGTCAACAGCTTGTCTCCTTTTCCTGATCCATGGCTACACATGCATGTATCACACACCAGACTCTACCAGCTAGTGATGGAGCTGCATGAACATTAGCATTTTTGTGATGAGGATTTTAAAAGAGAAAACATTCCAGTCAGACTCAACACAAAATTGTAGCATAATCTATAATGCAGGAGCGATTGATATTTTTATCATTAGAAAGCTCTGCTTCTCCACTTCCCAGTGTTATAAGTAAGCTACATGATGTTACACCAAAGGGATGGGTTGATGCCAGATGTCTTTGGTGTAGATGTTGAAGATATGATGGATTTGGAGGCAGGTGGGGCAGTATTGGATGCAACTGTATGTGTGTACACAGGATAGAGAAGCAGGGCACAGGCTGACTACTGTGCTACTGGCAACTTGTCAGAATTGGCCCCAACACAATGTCCAGTGAGATGCCAGACTGCCTTGCCATTGACTGCAACATGCGCTACACAAAAGACTGGCCCTTTGCTAGAGGTTGTTGTAGATGTCAAGGCTATCATGGTCTCTGGAGAATTGTGGGGTGGTATAAAATGTGATGAACTTTATAAGGCTGATGTATTGAATTGACATTATCGAGTTTGCATGTTCTGCTTGTGCAGAAACAGGCACCGGCTTTAGGACTTTGTTTGCGTTGAGTGGATATCTCGACAAAGCCGTTGGACTGACCACCACACCAAGGACGGGCTGCTGAGGTTCGTCTATTGAGACCGCCACCGCTGATCATGGAACATATGTTCAATGCGACTATTCTTCACTCTTTGGTACCAGGCATGTCGGCATCCCAGCTCTTCACAACTCATCTCAGGCTAAGTTCATGAGCACGAAGGGAAAGAAGCCGCATCGCACTCAAGTAGCCTGTGCACGATGTAGGTCCCATAAACTTCGCTGCGATGGTCAGAATCCGTGTCTTCGTTGCATGCGCGCCAAGGTGCAATGCTCGGATCCTCTGCTTCGCAACCGGCAAACTTCATCCGTCTACGAAGAATACGCTCCCGCCCACCATGTGGCTCAGACGTCAGAATCTCGCCAAAGCTCCTTCCATGGTCGCTCGCAGCTTTCTCCCACTGTCCAAGTGTCGGCGCCTGCTGACCTCATCCGGTCGCTTCAATCCGATGTTGCCTCGTTGTTGCATCGTGTAGCGACTCTTGAAGCTATCCGCCATATCGGCCCGTCTGGCTCGTCGAATACTGCCGCCACGGCTTCGCCCACTGCTTATCCGCTCAACAGCGGCGTGGAACAGAGCGTCAGAGCGCCATTCAGCGACATGATGGAGAAAGGAAATGCAGACTCGCATCAGCCTTCGGCACGTCAGAGTGTTGGACTAGAACAGGGAACGGATCAACCTCTACAGTCGTATAAGCACTCTCATCGTCGACCCTCCCAGCAAGAAGAACATGACAACATCGCAACTACACTGCGGCATGACAATGTTGACCTGAGCGCTCCAACTGCCTCTTTACAACCCCTTGCTCCCAAGCAGATCAATCCTACAAGAGAGCACCAGATGGATCAGGTGGCTGTCTCGATGAGACAAACGGCCGACGCGGCTTCCGATCCGATCACTTCGGGACTGCTGACCAGCGAATACGCTGAGTACCTGCTACACTGGTTCCTGGACCACTGTCACCCTTTTCTGCCCGTTCTTGATGTCGACTCGCGCAAGAACGTAACGCGCATGCGACACGATGAGCCCTTTCTCTTAGCCGTGATCCTTGCCATCAGCGCAAGACATGTACTTCTTCACCGCGATGCGCGTACCACAGAGTCGCACAGTCAGCTTCTCGCATGCCTGACACGAACCGCAGAAGCTCATCTAGGTCAGACCCTGACACGTTCCCGGTTTCACCTCAGTGATGTACAGGCCACGTTGTTCTTACACGCGTGGGGGTTGAGGCCTATGCCCTCCAGTTCGGATCCTTGGATCCTCTCTGGGCACGCCTTTCGCCTCTCGAAACGGCTCGCCATCGACAAGTCAGTATGGGCTTCCTACGATAGCAAGAAGGGATCGCTTGCCGCACGGCGAACGTGGCTGTTGCTATGTGCTTCAGATTGTTTTCCTTCGCTCGGATTCGGGCGCCCGGCATCACCCAAGGAGAACCTGGACCTCTGCCATGACGTTATTGCTTCGCTAAAGCAAGACTGCCTAGTGCGGGGCATCGACATTGGTTCAGATGCTTTTGTGGCTGCACAGGCCGAATTGGCGCAGATTTCCAGGAAGCTGCTGGACTGGGTCGCCGAAGCTTCTGCACAACTTAACCAGGTACAGCCAAATGTCAGCACACATGGGACGCGGGTAAACGATGACGCACCCTGGGTGGACTATAAGTCCATATGGGCCCGATACAAAGTCTTGAGCGGACGGTTGAAGCGATGCGATGCCGAGTGGAACTCTGGTCTTCGACATCCAGCTCAAAGACACTGTGCTGCGCTTTACCGTTGGCACGTACGGCTCTGTTTGCCCACCTTTGCGCTTCGTCTCAATGAGATCGCTGCCCATAACCAACACACTTCTCCCACAACCCGGTCAGCACACTCCCGACGTCAAGATGCGGGTGTGGATAGCGATAGCGACGATATCGAAGGCGTTGATTCGGTCGACGCACAACGCTACCATGGTGCCTATCGTCGTGCTGTCTGCAGGGCTTCGGAAGCGATTATCGACCTACACGCACGGGAGACACATGCTGCGACTGCGCATGTCCCTGACTACCTTGTAATGGCATTGGCACAAGCGGCCATTGCGTTTATCGGACTGGTGGAGCTTCCGCAGTCGACTCAAAACTCTGAACTGGGCCCATCGCCACAGAGTGAGGAAGCGGATGTTTCGGCTTTCAACATGGGTAGAAGGGCTACTACCTTGGTGGAATCGGCTCTTGACTCCCTAGAGCGTCTAGATGCACAGGGTGCAACACTGGCACGTTCTCTTTTCGCCAAAACCAAGGATGCAGCACGTCGCGCCGGGATTCTGACGCAGCGGCACTCTGTGCGAAGGAGAGCGGATCCTGCCCAGCCGCAATCAGCAGGCAAGCGTAGGCGGATGCAACAAGACGAAGCTCGACAGAAGCCATCTAATCCAGAGCCTTTATCGTACGACTGGCCGTTGATCTCTTCTCAGATCTCGCTCCAGCCAGGTCCAGCTTCCCCTGCCGGCTACATGAGTCCCGGCAGCAGTCAGCAGGACCTTTTCGACGTCTCATGGCCGGTTGCGGATGTCCAATCGACCACGGCACCGTGGTTTGCCGACTTCGATGCCGATGATTCGCTGAGGTTGCTCTTTGGCGATAATGCGGAAGGTCTAGTAACTGCGGATATAGCATCCCTGTTTCCCATCGAGCCGGCTCATTCACAGCAACTATCCTAGTTGCGACACTTAGCTACGCTGTTGTTATGCTGCTCGAACCATCCGTCACATTGAGCTCTCTGGTGAGGTGGTATGGTTCTCTATGCGGACTTCACAGCTCTCTTGTACCCGTTACTCTGAATTGGTACATTGCATTGTATCAATGGCACTACGAATATTTGAACAAGCGAGTGGTCTAGGAGGTACTATGTGGCTGAAACGGCCTATGACGATTTCTCGAGGCTGGCTTCGATCTCGAGTAGATGTTTGAAGTTTTGGACCGCTTCTTGGGCAATAGACTTGGGTGTTGGTTGAAGCGGTGATCGTGGAAGGCCACCATAGCCCCTGGCGCTCTCGAGAACGGCCTTGTGGACTGGAACACCGCCCTTTCCCAGTTCCCATTCGGCCAGCGAGACTACATGCTGTAGTTGCTTAGCTTCTTCAAAGCTACCCTCGTCAAAGAGAGTCTGTATCTTTACAACCGTACGAGGTGCCATGTTGCCCATACCCGTGATTGTGCCATGTGCGCCGACAGCAAGAGCAGCTGTCAAATAGTCGCTTGCGCCGCCAAGAACGAAAAAGCCTGAACCGGTACCAGAAGCGGAGGGGAGGGCACAGCTTCGGGCCATTTTTCCGATATCATGGTCGGTGTGCTTGACACCACGGATGCGCGGATGGACAGAGAGGGAGCGAATGATGTCGGAGCTGAGGTTGATGCCGGAAGAGACGCCAGGGTAAGAATAAATGAGGATAGGCAGGGGCGAGGAATCGGCGATAGCGTTGTAGAACTGCACGGCGCCGGCTTGGCCCAGCTGGTTGGGATAATAAGAGGAGGGAAGTACCAGAGCATGGGAGGCTCCGGCCTGGGCCATGGCGTCCAGACTCGCGCGAGCAGTGACGATGGACTGGCCACCTGCGCCCACGATCAACGGCATGTCCAAGTGACCGCTCTCGTCCATGGCTTTGCGCGCAGATCGTACCAGCTGCAATACATAATGAAACATAAGGGTTAAGAGGTACGTCAGAAATGCCGGGTGGCCTACGATTCAGAGTCACTCCCGGTTCTAAGAGACTTACCACGGCCTTTTCTTCGTCGGTCAGGGCAACAGCTTCGCCAGTGGAGCCTAGGACGACGATACCTGCTACCTTGCTGGAAGCTACGTAGGCAACATGCTTCTGGAAAGTCTCGAGATCAAGATGCTGACCATGTTCGCCGGTGAAGAAGGTGAGGACGGGGACATAGATGCCGCGACCGAGGACCTTGGTCTCCACAAAAGTGCCGGTGGAAGCCATGTCTGCTATACTGCCCATGGTGCTGTTGCTATGAGGGTGAATTTGAGCGAGCTAGAGGTGGTAGATGTGGGGTAAAACAGGGTGATGTCGAGCCGGGGAAAGAAGCCTTTTGAACGATCCAAAGCTGCGGTCAGCACAGGACCTGTCCCGCCACTACCGGCACTGATGCTCACCTGCGAGTTGGGCGCGAACGGCTATAGCTGCCTGCAGCACCGAGGGGTCCACGGTGTGCGAACCGAGAAAGGGTGCTGAAGAAGGAGCCGGACCGGATAGGACCGAGTCGGTTCAAACCGAGCCCCCAGGGTCGATCGGTTGGAACCGACGTACGTCTTGTTGATTGGTTCGGACAAGAGGGGCGGACAAGAGGGATGATGAAGGGGTCGGTTCGGTTCGGTTCGGACCGAGAGCGGGGGGTGAAGAAACGCCGGCGCTACAAGACAGCCAAACCTGAATGCCGTTCATCACCCCCGCTTTTCCCCAGTGAACTCGCCCACAGGCAACTGTCACCACGCGGCCTACGCTCTCGGTTCTGCCTGCTTGGGCGTCTCATGCTTCCCCACAAACCCGTTCCTTCGCCTTCCGGCTGGTCTCTCAGCATGCAGTCGAGGCACACTTCGATCATGTATCTTGTATAAAGGCATCTCTGCCTCGTGAATTCTTCCAGCGGTCTCCCCAGATCTCGACCTGTAGTGCAACTCGCAGATCTAGCCCCACACACCGCCACCCGTCCCCACCCGTGCCCCCCTTCCCCACTGCTGCTTCGCCAATCATGAAGGTACGCTCTCGATTTCTCAGTCACCAGGACTCATCACCCTATCCGGCGCCACCAGAGGTGTACAACAAGCGCATTTGGATCATGATGCTGTCGGCCAGTATGAGCGCAGCCTGTTTTGGCTACGACGGCGCCTTCGTAGGTGGTACGCTTCAACTGCCCTCGTTCAAGAGGACTTTCGGGCTGGAAGACTCGGTCGGCGCTGTCAAGCTGGCGGCACTATCGAGTCAAATTGTCTCGACCTTCCAGGCTGGCTGCTTTTTCGGAACCCTCTCGACCTACCCAATGGTAGAGCGCTTTGGTACGCGCTTCTGCTTCTTTGTGGCCTCCTTTCTCTTCGTGCTTGGCTCAGTACTCCAGCTGGTGAGCCAGGGACAACTCGGTCTCTTCTATGCCGGTCGTGCTCTGACCGGTTTGGCCATTGGAAATGCATACCTTCTTGGTCCCGCCTACGTTGCAGTCAATTCTCCACCAGCGATCCGAGGCAAGATGGTCGGGCTTCTCGAGTGCGTCTACCAAGGCTTCCAGGTCATCGGATTCTGGATAAACTACGGTGTCAATCAACACATAAGCCCCTCCAGCAACAGCCAGTGGAGAGTGCCAGTGGGTTTCCAGATCATTCCCGGTGCTCTTCTCGCATTGCTTATGTTCTTCCAGCCCGAAGCACCCCGTTGGCTCATCAACAAGGGTCGGGTCGAAGAGGGGATCCGCAATCTCTGCTATCTGCGGAACCTGCCACAAGACCATCCCTACATTCAATTCGAGTTGCAGCAGATCCAAGACCAACTTAAAAAAGAGCAGCAAGATGGACATGGAACGTCATTCCTCTCCAAGCTGCGAGAGTCCTTCGGCCCTACTAACCGCTTCAGACTCTTCATCGGGTGTGCAACCATGCTTTTGCAGCAAGGGTCGGGAATCCAGGCCTTGAATTATGAGTCCTCAACGCTCATCAGCAACATTGGGTTCAGAGGCACCTCGGTCACTTTGCTGGCTACCGGCGTGTATGGTCTGGAGAAGGCGTTGGTGACTCTTATTTTTATGCTTTTTTTTGTCGATACGATCGGCCGTCGTTCTGCTTTACTAATCGGTTCTCTCGGAGCTGCGAGCGCTATGCTGTACCTCGGCATCTACACCAACGTGTCGGACAGCTTTGACACAACACCGCCAAAAGATGCCGGGGCGATCTTTGGCCTGGTGGCGTTTTACTGGTATACCTTCTGGTATGCAATGTCTTGGAACGGCATTCCCTTTATGTTTTGCGCCGAAGTCTTCCCCAGCCGGATCCGTATGCTTTGCATGACTATGACCACCTGCATGCAATGGTTGGGTCAATTTGCCATCGTCTACTCGACGCCTTACATGGTTATCAAGATCAAAGGATACACTTTCATCTTCTTTGCTGTCTGTTCGCTGGTCGCCTTCGTCTTCACCTTTTTCCTGATACCCGAGACCAGAGGCGTTCAACTGGAGGATATGGACATTCTATTCGCCAGCAAAGGGACAGCACTGCGCAAAGACCGCGAGTTCAAGCGTTTCGTGGCCGAACGAAAAACCATGCTGGCACAACGAGGAGAGCCAACAACCTCTCTGACGTCCCCCGACGACTTGGAGTTTCAACCTTCCCTCGGAGAGACCAAGGATGACCTTAAAGAGGACGGTAGCATTACCAACACCAGGGATGTAAAGCCTTAGCTGGCCCACAGATGATTGCAACGGACAAGGTAATCATAAGAATGCACACGAGGTACCACACATGATCTAAGCCATTTTGCAAAAGCGTGCACCTCCAGCAGCGGGAGTGGAGCCAGCATCACTCTTGACAGGTTTGAGTAGCGTCGAATCGCTTTACCGCCTGGATCATAAGACCGCAAGACAAGTGGATATGCTGGTCGCTGCGGCGTTTTCGGCCCTACGCGGTGTCTGAAGTTACAAAGTGGGGCTGTACCCTGAGACGCCAGGGCACCGTGCTGCATACATATTATCTACCTGGAAGGCCGAGGGGGGCGACCCTGCGTCGTATCTAGAGGCCTGTTCTCAGTGGCACACCCGGATGGCGGGGTACCTTTGCTGATCACCTCGTCTTGTCCTTGTCAATATGAAGTGAGATGAAACAGTCACAATCCTCGATGAGCGTGGTCAAATCTCCTCCATTCTCTTGTCAGCGCTTCTCACGCCTGACCCTCTGGTCGGGACGATAGTGATATCGACCGAGTGGTAAGAAATTGGCTGTGTAGCAGTCGATCGAACCAATGGGTAGTTACTGAGTGTGGTCCTGGTCGACGCAATTCTGAAATCGACTGCTAACCCCTGCTCCGTCCAGAGGGAGGAGGTGTCTGAGTGTACGAGTGCATCCCTAACACACTCTTGCAAGGGCGATGCCATTGACGGCAGTACCCCAAGGTGTTGGTTATGGAGCTGAACCGCTTCAGTCTATACATCATTAGCACTCATAGCCCTGATCTGCACACATGCAGACTGCAAAAGTGCATCAGCACATTTGATCCACCTGTCAAAGTAGAACGGCATGTGAAGCAACATGGCATGAAAGCAACTACAAGGCTACTCACCAAGCACTTGCTGACCCCAGCCATAACACCTGGCTGCAGATCGGGATGCGCGAGAGGCCGCCGCCACTCTCCGCAGCCATAGAGCATGAGCAGCCACTCTCCCCTGCCTTTGCTCTTCGCTCACCTAGCTATCATTCCTCATCGGCCAGTCCTTCCTAGCAAGGCCGACCTCTGCGTGCGATAAACATAGACGATGCTCGACAAGATGGGTTGTGGTCATCGTATTTACACAAACGGGCAATGTCGGTACACGATGCTGGCTTGGGATTAACTCTCGCTATTCGGGAAGATGCGCTATTGGTGGTGGGGATGTGAAAGACGTTTCACGGGGTGGTCAGGCGCTGATGCCTGTGGAGCGCCGCACCAACAGCGGCTGGGCGCTTGGCAGGACAGGGCGGGACGCGGGCGAAACGAGAGCGCAGTGTCACCGTTGCACGGAGGACTGGGCACGGTCACGTCGACGTGCGACGATGGTGTGGGGAGCGTAGCTTGACATTGGACAAGGAATTGTTCGAGCTGGCACGAGTGAATCAGGAGAGCCGCAACGTTGGCACTGTGGTAAGGCGTAGAAGGGGAGGGGGATCGCAGCGACGCTCTGGCGGGCAGAGGCCAAGCCTCTTAAGCGGAGAAGCCAGCAGCGCCCTGCTTGCCGGCCTGGTTGCCCTTGGTGTCCTGGGCCACCTTGCCTCCGAGGGCGGTGTTGTCAAAGTGCTCGGGCTCGTGGGACCAGGAGAAGCCGCTGTCGATGTCGACGGGCGCGGCGTGGGCGCTGGCGTCAGCGTCGACGTTGGTCACCTGGGCGTTGCCCTGGCCTTGGTTGTCAAGGTCGCGGCGGTGAGAGAGCTGGGCAGCCTTCTGCTTGTTGGCCTGGTTGGCGACGGTGTTCTGGGCGATCTTGCCTCCGACAGCGGTGTTGTCAAAGTGCTTGGGGTCGTGCGACCAGGAGAAGCCGCCGTCGACGCTGACGGGCGCGGGGTGGGCGCTGGCGTCAGCGGTGGCCTTGGTCACCTGGGCGTTGCTCTGCTTCAGGTTCTTCACGTCTCGCTTGGAGGCAGCCTTTTGGGCGGCGCCCTGCTGGCTCTTCTGGTCGCTGGTGCTGACCTGGTTCACGTTGCCGCCGTGCGACGAGTTGTCAATCGTGATGGGCGTGTAGCCCTGGGTGTTGTAACCCATCACCGTCACCGGCCCAGAGACCGAGTCGGCGGAGCCCACCTGCTTGGTGATCTGGTTGGCGCCCTGGCCCACGCCCTGAGCGGCACCTGGAGCCTGGCCGTGGAAGCCTCGGCTGAATAGCTGCTGGAGGTCTTGTTGAACGTCGCCACCCTGGCCGTCGTTGGTGGCGCCCTGGGTACCGCCGGTGGTGATGGAGTTGCCGCTGCCGGAGAGGACAGGCGAGTTGGTCTGTCCCTGCGAGGAAAAGCCACCATAGCCGTCAGCGGAACCGGCCTGTTGGCCAGCAGCAAAGAGCGATCGCTTGCCGCCGCTCAGCTTCTGGAGGATGTCCTGGGTGACGTCTCCGCCCATTCCGTTGTTGGTTCCGTCTTGCGCGCCACCAGCGGTCGAGGAGCTTCCGGAGCCGGAGAGAACGGGGCTGCTGGACGCGCCCTGGTGCGAGGAGCCGCCGATTCCGTTAGCGGAGCCGGCCTGCTTGCCCTGGGCAAAGAGCTGTCGAGAAGAGAGCTTCTGGAGGATCTGCTGGGCGATATTGCCACCTTGGCCGTCGTTCTCCCCGGTCTGGGCACCACCGCTGGTCAGCGAGTTGCCCAGGCCCGAGAGGACAGGCGTGTTGGTCTGGCCTTGGGACGAGGAACCGCCAAAGCCGTTGGCAGAGGCGCCCTGCTTGCCCTGGGCAGAGAGTTGACGACCCGAGAGCTTCTGCAGAAGGTCCTGGGTGATGTCACCGCCCTGGCCGTTGTTCGTGCCGTCCTGCTCGCCACCAGTGGTCAGCGAGTTGCCGGCACCGGAAAGGACAGGCGTGTTGGTCTGGCCTTGGGACGAGGAACCACCAAAGCCGTCGGCAGAGGCGCCCTGCTTGCCCTGGGCAAAGAGCTGTCGCTTAAAGAGACCACCGCCGAGCGACTCGATCTGCTTGAGACCCTGGTCGACCGAGCCACCCTGACCGTCGTTCTGGGAACCCTGGCTACCACCGGTGGTCAGCGAGTTGCCGACGCCAGAGAGGACGGGCGTGTTGGTCTGGCTGGAGGCCGACTTGCCGCCGTAACCTCCAGCGGAGCCGGTCTGCTTGCCCTGGGCACCGAGGCTGGGGCTGCTGCTTCCTCGAGCCTGGAGGAGCTGCTCAATGCTCTGCACCACCTGTCCACCCGTTCCATCGTTGGTGGCGCTGTCGGCACCACCGGTGGTGAGCGAGTTGCCCGCGCCGGAGAGGAGCGGCTTGTTGGTCTGGCTCGAGGCCGACGAACCGCCGTATCCGTCAGCGCTGCCGAGCTGGGAGCCGAGGGCGGTGAGGACAGGGCCGCTTCCGCTTCGCCTGTCGTAAGTCTCCTTGGCGTCGTTGCCCTGGTTACCGGTGCCGAGAACCTGAGCGTTGGCCTGGTTGCCGTTCAAGATGGGAAGGTCAAGGATGTCGCCCGTCTTCTTACCATCCTCCTTGGGTGCCGGAGCGGGGGCCTTGGCTGGGGCCTTGGCCGGGGCTTTGGCAGGCGCCTTGGCGGAAGTGTCGACAGGCGGGTAGCCCAGGAACTTGCCGGTGTTGATGTTGATGCCCTGGTTGTTGGTCGGGTTGTACGACGACTGCTGAGCAGCACTGGGGCTCTTGGCAACCTGAGGGTTGTCTTGCGTACCCGACTGGGCAATGTCACGCGGAGCAACAGGAGCGGCCGCGGCGTGGTGGGCGGTCGCCACCGAGGCGATGACGAAAGCAGTGAATCCAGACGAGAACTTCATCGTGATATATCAGGTGCTGGAGAAGCGGTAGGATCGGCAGAAAACAAGGGAGAGTTTCTCGTCGAAAGTCAGAGGTGAGGCGGACTGCGAACGGATGTGCTGGGGCGGCAAAGGGATGGGGGAAAGGAACGGGGTGGGGAGAGGAGTGAGGCAGAGGGGAGTGTTCGGCGGCAGTTTGTGTAGGGAAAGGAGGCAAGAAGCGATGGGGACCGAAAGAGAAAACACCAAGAAGGAAGTCGGGTTATATGCTATCTGGCTTGTTGACAAGTTCCTATCGAAGCCGCCAGTGTGGCTTGGAAGAGCAGAGGAGGCAAACAGAGTGCTGCAAAACATGGCGCTTTCTGCAGCGAGGAGAGAAGATTCCATGAGCGTGCTGTGTAGTGCAGCTGCGGGCAGGCAAGAGAAAAAGAGAGGCGGCTGACATGTACCAAAAAAGCAGGAGACCTGTCACCTTGGAAGGGGAGCGTACTGAGGCCGAAAGAAGTGTTGCGAGGAGCAAGAACATCAATCAACTCGACATCTTGGCTGCAGAGCATCGCCAAGCGGCACAGAGGGCAGGGTTGGTAGACGATCCAGTGGGAGCGTTGACAACGGGACAGTGTTCCGCCATACGGATCCTGCATAGGCTGGGATGATCGAGGAGGAATGCGCTGTACTGAGGCCCGCTTGTTCCGGACCGGAAGAAGTAAAAGGAGATTCTATCCATATGCAGGACACAGAATGGCAGCATGTGCTCTGTTATGATGGCACTGTCGCAGCAGCAAGAGGCCCAGAAGGTGGAAGTTGGCTAGCATGAAGCGACAGGGCGTCATCATGCGGTCGGATTTGCGCTCGGCACTGTTGTATCCAAGAGGGAGTGGGTGCGTTTGACGGAAAGGCATGCAAGCCGTGCGTGCTAAGCCTATCCCGCGGGTCAGGACTGCTCCAACACCTACGGAGAAACGGCAGAGGGCAGGGTGTGCAAATGCCTCGACGCAAGCGACGGCACCTATGCACCCAGGCCACTGGAGGCGAGCGGGAGCTGCGTGGAACGGAAGCACCTGGATCAGGGGAAAGAAGCGTCTAAGCGACGTGACACCGTCGATCAGTGGCGGAATGGGACCGCCGCACCTTGTGAAGGAGGAACGGTGGGAAGAGTGTTCCACCGGATGGGCTACCGTTGATGAGGGCAGAAGCGAAGCCACTGCGAGAATGTCGACGGCATGAGGCTGTGACACATTGGGCCGCCTAGACAGCTGTCGTCCACTGCTTGACAGCGCGTTCAAGAAAAGACCGCCGCGCTGCGTGAGCCACACGGAAGCAACACCACTGGGCGCGAGGGCTTGGGCGACGGAGCGTGCGCAATGCCGCTCGGCTGCGCTCCTGGGTGAGACTAGGGATTCAGTGTTGGTTGTGCCGGCGAGGATGCGCTGCTGAACGATGCGATAGATGACAGGAATGTAGCGTGCGTTGTGGCGTCGCCCCACCCAAAATCGACGAATGGATCATGCTGCCGCCATGACAGATTGGGCAGCCAATGTCAAAACAATCATGAATCCCATCCCACCTGCCGAGAAGCGGATTAGGCTGCCAGTCATCGGGCCCTCATCTGTCCTTCGCGACGGCTGCCAAGTTCCTACACCGTAGCGACCAAGTGTTTGGCACCAAGGTGGTACATCTACCAAGCGGAAAAGGAGCCGCTCTCGCCAGAACCCAGAAAGGCCGCATACCAGTGCGCGCACTGACCGAAGCGGCCGCAGACGGTCGGCAGTGAAGGGCCTCAAGGCGGCGGGCGAGCAAAGTGTGGCAGACTGGCCAAACCTGGATGGCGGATGGCCATTTTAGAGAGCGGCTTGACAGGTGCAGGACGGGCCTCGACGGTGCCGAGGCTGTATCGAAGCGGCAGCCGAGGACCGAAGCAGAGATGGGCTGATGTGTGCCATTGGTAGGCCAGGCGGTGAGGCAGACGTGCGGCGGGGAATGCGAGTCGCATCACGGCCACAGAACGGCACGCTCGAGGCTCAGTAGAAGGAGCGGAGCGCCACGTCGAAGCCTGGCCAGCCGAAGAGTTGTGCGCGCGCGGCAGGCCAAGTCGACCTACGATCCCGCTTGGTGGCCGGTGGCCGTCGCACGCCATATCCGCGACCTGAGCGAGACGAGCGCAAACCAAGCCTGCTCGGCGTGGCCGCGTCGCAATGCGGCCAGGCAGCACCATCGCCCGAAGCGTCACGACGCCAGATCGACGCAGCCACACCCTGTCTGCCCACTCTGCCAGCTCGCTTGCCCTGCCTTAGCTTCCGTCGCTTCCTGACATGGTTGGCTTCTGTGTCCCTGCGGCCGCCCGCTTTGGGAGTGCGTGGCCACGGGCCGCCCTGAGCTTGCGACAGAGGCGGGCTGGGATCGGTCGCGCACAACGGCACAGGCAGCCAGCGCATGGTTGTGACGCTTACCCCAGCGTCGCAATGCGGTGGCCGTAGCACGCACCCGCCACGCTTGCTCGAGCGTCGCGCGCAGGCAAGGATAGGTCTCTTGAGATCCACGCTTCCAACCACAGTTCCACGCCGCCTCCCCATCGCCGCTTTCACTGCACCCATCGGCAGCCCGCCGCTACATTTCCCCCGCTACTCGGTCCTCAGAAGCAGGTAAAGACGTACTTGGCCGGCCGGCAACCTAGGCCGCACCTTCGAGGCGGCTATCCACTGCACCTCCATCCGCGCCTCTCCTGTCGCGCTACCGTCGCCGATCGGATAGGGCGGCACAACTACATATAAGATACGGGTTACTTTACAAAATAAGGATAGGCCACGGCTAGACTTTGATCGGGGCAGCGACGGCCGAGCCGCCGGGCGCAGCGCTGTCCTGCCGCGAGGCGTCCGAGGTGGTGCTCCACTCTCGGTCGTGCTTGAGCCCGTTGAGCGGCTGCTCGGTCATCTTGATCTCGCCGCCGAGCGACTCGGCTTCCGAGCGCGGCCGCCCTGACCGTGGCATGGGCTCGCCGTAGCCGGGGCCCATATGCGGGGGTCGCGGCACCGCGTGCGCAGAGTAGGCGCCTGCGCCTTGCGATAGGGCCGCGGCCGACGCGCCCGGGTGCATGTAGGCGGGATGCGGCGCCATGCTCGTCGCCATCCCCATCGGCGCACCAGCCATACTAGCATGAGCATCGCCAGGATGCCCGCCCGGCGGCGCCATCCCCATCCCCATCGGCATACCCATGCCCATGTGCGGTGGTGGCGGCGGCGCGCCTCCGCCTGCCTGCATAAGCTGGCTTTTGAGAAACATGTTCTCGTTGCGCAGCGCACCCACCGTGTTTTGCAGATTCTCATTGTCGTTTTGCAGATATTCCACCTTGGCCTGCAACGAAGCCAGCCACGCCTTCTTGCGCTGCCGACACTTGAGCGCTGCTTGCCGGTTGCGTTCCAAAAAGTTCTTCCTCTTGTCGTCCGTGCTTCCTCCGCCGTTCCTCGCATCCGCATCGTCAAACTCCTCATGATGCTCGCTGTCCCATCCATTGTCGTCGTCGCCACCAAAGTCTTCGGATTTGGTGGAACTGGCGGCATTCTTGGCCGTGGTCGCCGACGCCTTTTTGCCTTTGGTCGTCTTGGCCGCTTTGTTCGAGGCGACATGGCCGCCGGACCCGTCGACCGAGCCCGACTTTTTCCGCTTGTTCGCGCCGGCGCTGGGCTTGTCATCGGACTTGGCCTTGGCCTGGGCAGATTTCTTGCTGCTACCGGATTGGGTGCCGGTGGACTGGTAGAGCGAACTGCCTGCTTTGGCGGCGGGCACCTCGGCGGGCCCGTCACGCTTGGACATTTCTTGATGCGCTCTGCTAAGCAGGAAAAGACCCGAGGCGGCGTTCTGCTGATCGCCTTCGAGCGGCTTTTGCATCATTTCCGGACTGACGCTTAGCGCTCCACCGGCGTCAGGATCGCCTTTCAGTTCGGCCTTGAGCTTGGATCCAGCCAACTTGTCACCGCGTTCTGCGCCAAAAGTGCGACTGAAGGCCAGGTCAAAGGTATTGTGCGAGTCGTGCGATCGGTTGCCAAAGTTCTGTGGCTGTGATGAAACAGAGGAGGCTGCGGCATTGGGAGCGGGGTCGACGGATCCTGCTGCGGCTCCGGTTAGCGCAGACAAGGTGTTGGGCGTGATGGTGGCAGCCGAAGTGGAAGCAGTCGAGGTGTTGTTGACCATGGCGGCGAGGAAGGCAGCCGTGTTGGGAGAGGGAGGCGGGAAAGACATGCTACCGCCGAGCGGTGTCAGACCGGTCTTGAAGTTGGAAAGATCGGGAGTGAAACCGGTGCGGAAAGAGTTGGGATCAAAGTGGGAGCTCTGAGGCCCGGCCAGCATAGCTGGGGACAAGGGACCTGAACGGAGCGAGCTGGTCAGACCTGCCGACCAGGGATACTGACTTGTCTCACCGGCAGGGGAGGTGATGGAGGTGACGGGTGGCAGGAGCGGTTTCGGGGTCGAGGCCGAGGCCGAGTCGTTGGTGGGAGAGGTCTGGTTCTTGGAAGCCGAAAAGGTTCGATCGCGGTAGGCGGCGCCGGGACGGGTGCTGAGGGGGGGTGTGCTGAGGTTGTTGTTCGTTTTGGCGTCGGCTCTGCGGTCGCTCCTACGCTCGACAGACTCGGAGGAAGTGGGACCGGAACTGAAGGACTTTTCGAAAGGATTGGGCTCGAGATGATGCTTTGCGTTGGCACGAGTGGGAGTGCTACGCTGCAGTGGATTGGCCGGCGGCCTGCTGACGGTGGCTGTGCGAGAAGAACGGAGAGGCGCCATACAGAATCAGGATAGCCAGCGATGGCAGAAATGTAGCCAAAGTCGCAGGGCAGGCAAAAGTGGCAGGAGGTGTTGGATGACGAAGAAGGTTGGCAACGATGATGACGGAGGGTGATGTCAGATAGTAGCAACGGTACGGTCCGAGGTGAGGAGGAAGAGTCCAAGGGGTGACATGGTAGGGAAGAGAGGGAAATGGTCAGCGAGGCGCCGACAAGGCTACGCGCAAAGGCGGGTGACAACTCACCTGCATCCGTCATCGTGTCACGATGGCGTTGCCTAATTTGATGAATAGCAAAGCCGACAGAGCTGACTCTTGCGAGAGAGAGGCGATCCGTATGCAATGGGCCAGATGGGGCTAGCGACGTAACGGGCTAGGCGGCGGCGGAGCGGGGAAGCGGAGGAATGGGTGGCTCGGCACTGGCGGATGACGTGGGGCTGCACGGAAGCCGGGATGGGAGGTAGAATGAGATGCGACGGGAGATGGGAAGATGACGGGGCAAGATGGTAGTGGTTGAGTGATGATGTCAAGAACGACGGGGTGGAAGGGGAGAAAGAGGGAGGAAATTGGAATGCCAACCCGAAAAAAAGCCAATCCACGAATGACGACGTTGGTTGGCGTCAGCGACAGTCACAGTGTCGATAGTCCGGTCAAGCACGGTCACGGTCAGCACTGTCACGGTCAAGCACGAGCACGGTCAAGGCACTACGGCAGCCAAGCGTAGTGTGAGTGCTAAGGCTAGCCAGGCGGCTCGCTTGCGGTGCGGCGAATGGTTGCGCTGCTGCAGATGCGCGGCGACTGGCCAGCAAGTCCCAGCGGCGGCCGGCCAGCAAGTCGCGGCGACAGTATGATTGTGATGGTTCCGCGCGCTATTGCTCTGCGCGCTGTGCCACCGACTGGTAAGTACTACAACCGACGCGCAGGCCGATCGTGATGCAAAGATCGTTGCGTAGAGTAGCTTGAAATGCATTCATTTGATTATTGCGATGTCCCTGCTACTAATCCCTTTTCACCGTGGTAGCCGACCAAAAGAGGAAAGCGCTCCCAGCTTGTATTCAAGCAGCATGCGCGCGCCCGTCGCTTTCCTTACTACCTTGCCTCGCCCTCATAGTGCAAGATAAGGTCTGTACTATTCCGCAAGATTCCATAGCGAAACACCTTAGCTTCTCGTGATGCTGGCATGGCAGTTGCCCTCGGCGCTTGCCTTATGAGTCAGCGTGCTTGCCCCTCACCACCCTGTACTCCGCCCATCACCGATGGTAACCCTCCAAACGGGAGCATAGCCGCCCGGCACCACTTGGTTTGCGCCGATGTCGCCACCATGGTGGGCACTTGAAGGATTGGGCTAAGTGGGAAGGTTGCGTGCGTGAGTCGAAGCACCGACGGAGGAGGGCAGCAGATGACGTAGCAGATGACGCAACCGCGCCCGCCGCTTGCAAAGACCGCATTGTGCGTCTGGCGCGCGCATCGTAAAGCCAGCCAAACTTGCACCTCGCCCCACGCCAACGCGGTACAAAGCGCGTCGGGAGAAGCCGTGTTAAGTCGCAGAATCGGTCCGCTCTCGACGCGACTCCTGCTACATGCCTGCCCGCTAGCCAAGCGTGGAGATGGATAGCCGGACCCAGTCCACATTCAACCACTCCTCACGTGCAGCCACGCGGCCTTTACCCTGCACGTCTGGCGAACCGGCACGTCTGGCAAACAAATCCGGGCGAACCGGTATCGAAACACGGTGACGAGACAGCAGCCTGAGACCTTAGCTGGGCAATCAGTACAATCGAGAATCGGTAAGGGGGGAGTAACAAAGTCTTGACTGACCGCCGTTAGAGGTGGGCCTAGAGGGAGGGCAGGCAAGGCTATGGACGCGCGCTGTTATGTCTCTATCGTCGCAAGACTACTGATCCGGCGAGCGCAGTCCGCCAACGGCTGCACCGCCAAGAGCGGCCGCAGCCCCCGGCGCCGGTGCTGCAAATGGATTGGGTGCCGACCATGCGCCTTCGCCGGGCTTGGCTGACCAGTCCATCGGATGCGGAAAGCTGGTCGGTTCCTCGTTCATCGCCGCCGACAAATACCCCGTGCTGCCGCCTGCCAAGCTGTAGTCGCCGTACGTCTCCTTGGCGTGTCTCTCCAGAATCCCGGCAAGCGGTCCCAAAAGACGTGTAAAGGCTCGTTCCGACATGGTGACCACACGCAGCTTCTTGTTCGCCTCCCCCTCCTGGCCTTGCACCGCTACCACCGTGGCGGCACGCGGTGCATTGTTGAGCAGCGCCAGTTCGCCAAAGTAGTCGCCGCGCGACAGTTTGCCCACCACATCCTGGCGGCCTGCCGCTTTTGTCTTGCGCACTTCCGCTTCCCCTTCCACAATGATGAAGAATTCGCTTCCACGCTCTCCCTGGACAATCACCGATTCGCCGTGCGGGTATTCTCGCAGCTCCAGGCTGTCCGACACTTTGGCCCTCTCTGCCGAGCTGAGACGCTCAAACAGCGGCACATCCATCAGGAACTTTTCGTACAGTGCACGTCGCCGTGAGTTGGTCTCCATCAGGATCGAACGGAACGTGATTCGATCCAGCGCCCATAGAGTGCAAGCCGACGTCGAGACCACCGTCGCAGCACGTGGCTGAGCGTAGAGAAGAGCAAGTTCGCCAAAAGACGACCCCGGTCCATAAGACACTTTCTTGTCGCCAAGAGAGGCGGCCGATCCGTGGGTCTCGTCCGAATCCGGTGCGCTAGTACCAGCGCCTCGAGTAGATCGGATATAGACGTCAAGCGTGCCAGACTCCACCACGTAAAAGTAGTCGCCCTGGGCGCCCTGCTCGATCACCTCAACGCCCTTTTCTACGTTGACCTCCTTCATCGCCAGAAGCACATCGCGGTACTGGTCCTGTTCCAGATTGCGAAACAGAAGATTATTACCGATCGAACCGCGGATGCGCTGCATCTGCTCTTCCGACTTGGGTATCACCGTTTTGAGCAGCGTCGAGCCGCCGTGGTCGTCGGTACCAGAGGAAGGCGCCATACTTTCGGCCGAAACCGAAGTCCTCCGCCCAAGGTTGAACGTAGGTGGAATCAGCGGTGTGCCCGAGGTGGGAGCCACACTCGCCGATGCTACTTCATGTGAGCCGAAGGGTGAATCAGAGCCTGACGAGGTAGGCGCCGACGTGGCGCCCGCCGCGGACGTTGGCGTAACGTGGGCAGCATGGTGGGAGAAAACGCCTGTCGCTGGTATAGACTGTGCAAAAGGATCTGAAGTGAAGAGAGAGGCGCGTTGCGTGGGTGAAGCCAAACCGGGTGCAACCGGACCTAGGTCGAGATCAGAAGGCCCGACGCCAGCAGCGAAGGCGGCAGAGTTGACATCGACGCCTCTGGCCGTTACCAACTGCTTGCGCTGCTGTTCAAGCCTAGCATTGAACCAGTTGGCACAGAACTGTAGCGGGTCAGCGGGGCGGGACCTGGCGACGTCGTGATTGAGATCGTTGATGATGGCTGTGTAGCCGGCTGGGAAGGACATGACGGCCGAAGACGAGAACTCTGCGCCCAAGGTATAATGATGTTGTAACGTGAGATAACAAATCCGCCGTCCGCTCGTTAGACCCCCTTTGTTCAGTAGACCACGAGGAGTGACGCTAGAAACGCCTTATCGCCGATACGAGGTTGACGACGAAGAGCGACGCGGAGGGTGACGGAGGTGACGAGGTTACCAAAGCTGTGACGAGACCGACAACGTAGAGAAGGGAGGCACGAGCGACATGCTTGATTAGCGCCATGTGCACAAGCTTTACGCCCCTACGCACAGACGTCGGTTCGCGCGCCGTTTCTCCACTTGCTCACTCGTACGTGAATGCGAATCCGTAACGTAGTCCAGCGTCCGGCTATGCCCGGTATACTCTATGAATACACAGGACGGATTTGGATATTGTCAAGAAGAATTCATTTCAACTCCAAAAGTGATCGTCGGTCGTAGTCGTCCAATGATTAGATACTTGGCTGCCTTCGTCGTCGTCGTTCAGCAAACACTGGTCAGTCACTACCTCTTTGCTCTTTGTCACCTTGCCCATCCCCGTCGCCTCTCGCTTCACCCATCCTGTACCAACGACAACATGGCTGCCCGCGCTGCCGCAGCTGACCTTTCCAAGATCGCCAACCTTGGCCTTGGCAAGAATACGCTCGCTCAGATCTCTGCCTTCCGTAAGCGAAGCGACGATGCCCGTCGCACTCTGGCACAGCTCAAGCAGCAGTCCACCGATGTCGACTTCGCCCACTACGCCAACGTCTTGAGGAACCAGGACGTCGTCTCTCAGGCCAAGAAGATCATCTCCGAATTCAAGCCTGTCACCTACGATGTCCAGGCTCAGCTCAAGGCCATCGACGCTTTCGAAGCCAAGGCTGTACGTATTCCACTCGATTGCCTTTGCCGCCATTTCTTCGCTCCTCGCCCAGCGCTCCTCAGTCTCCGCCATCTCCGCTGCGCGCAACGTGCTGCCATTGTGCCATGGCTTCTCCGTGACTAGGGCCTTGCCGGCTCGGGCTTGTGGTTAGCACATCTTGCGCGACCGGGTGCGACCGGCTAGCACGCTTTGCCGACCCCATCACACCGTTGCTATGCCGGCGCTGTACATCCCCGCCACTGTGATGCAACCAGCTTGTCCACGCCCGACGCCGATCACATCGCTCCCGTAGTACCGCGTCAAAAGCAGCCCAGATTCACTAACACGCCTTGCCTTGCTTGCCTTTTCGCTGCCGCCCTCTTCTTGGTAAATGACAGGTGGAGCAAGCTCAGGCCACTGCCTCCAAGATCGAGGCCGAACTGAAAGACCTCAAGGCCACCCTCAAGAACATTGAGGATGCCCGACCTTTCGACCAGCTTACAGTAGACGATGTCGTTGCCGCGCGACCCGAGATCGGCAAGACCGTCGACGAGATGGTCAAGAAGGGAAAGTGGACCACTCCTGGTTACGACGAGAAGTTTGGCAGTAAGTTCGCACCATCTGCCCCTTTCATCTCGACCGTCTTTCGCAATAGCGATGTAATGAACCCTATCCTGACCATCTCTTGTCCTTTCCACCACTTTCTTCAGACCTCTCTGCCATCTAAACCTCTCGTATCAGTCCGATCCAGTCCACTATCTTCCTTCCGGCAGCTTGATCCCCCTGCTGCGCCGCCTTGTAGACACGAGCAATGCATCCCTTTTTACGCACTTTTCGAGACGCGTGTCGGCTAGAAGTAGTCTATGTGATCTAGGGCGCCCTCGTCGGACAGTGTCGCATAACGCAAGGTGCTGTGCGTTGCGAACCGGTGGCTAGCAAAACAGCTCTGGGACGCTGGCTCCATGTCGTAGTGTTGGACTGTGGTTTCGGCAATTTCTGCTTTCGGGTGAGCAGAGATCATGGACTGGTGCAGCTGTCAGCTGCGTCGTCTGTAGGCCCGCACCGCCGGCGTGTACGCTAACGCCAGGGCCGCGACGGCGCCCGTGCAATTCAAAGCGAGCCCGGAAGCATACGGCGCCCGACTAGCGTTAGCCACACACGACCCGGACGGCGCGAAGCAGCCCATGTGACCCAGTCGCCCATCATCGCACAGCAGCCACACGATGAAGACCCTTTCTCAATCTTCCTACCTACAGTGGTCTCATAGCAAAGTACGGTCTCGCTTGGCGTGTTAACATGCTAGGAGAACACGATGTTGTCTCGTCCGATAGGGTGCGGGCGAAGGAATCTAACAGGTGCGGCTCGAAATGTCTGCAGAATTAAGCTCGGCCGAGGTGCTGCGAGGCACGTGCTGAATGCAGATGGCAGATATTGTTGGCTGGCTGCCAGTCAAGATGGCACTGGCGCGCAAGCCTCAAGTGCATCCTAACACAGCGAGCCGTGTGCAGCGTTAGAGGTGCTAAGCTCGTCAACCGCTTCATACTTCCGACCTTCCTCTCCGTCATCCACCAAACACATCAAGGTAAGTCAAAAGTCATACCTTCCAGGACCAGCAACATCGTTCGACAGCTTTGGAGCAGCTATTCGGAGGGTGCAGCAGTCAACACAACCCGCCAGCATAACAGGATCTCAACTTCGTTTGACCCATGGCATAACTTGGCTTATTGTCGGATCTGTCGTGTAGACACGCCCACACGTGCTGTGGCTTTCAGATTGGCAAGAGTTCGACTGGTTGCTACTGCTTGGGAATGCCGAGCCCACGATCGTCGGATGGACATATATGAGCTTGCGCTCCCGACAATGGAGGGTGGTGATGCGGCACAGCATAAAACAACTGGAAGCACATGATGAATAGCACTTGAGCAAGATGGAGACGGAATGGCATCCACCATCGCCAACCTGTTGCGTCACTTTGATCGTCGATAATCCCTACACCCGATAGTCTCCAAAGCTTCCGACGATGTGGACAGGGTCAGCTTACCACATGATACGACATGTCGATTGCTGACTTGCGTTTCCCTCCCTTACTATAACCCGCTGATCAGATGCCGCCTAAGAAAGCTGCCATCGCCGCCGCGGCGACCAAGAGTGCCAAGAAGAAGAAGTGGTCCAAGGGCAAGGTCAAGGACAAGGTAAGCATCCCACAAGCTCGCTGGCCCATCCGCGCCAAAGGGAGACAGCGCGAGGGAAGGCAGCGTTCACGAGGTCTTCGTTGTGCTGCCAGCGTTAGTCGATCAGCCCCACTAACTTCCCTTCTTGTCGCTACGACTTTTTCGCATGCAACAGGCCCAGAACATGGTTGTTCTTGACCGACCTACCTACGACCGAATCCTCAAGGAGGTGCCCACCTTCAAGATGATCTCGCAGTCTACCTTGATCGACCGAATGAAGATCAACGGCTCGCTCGCCCGTGTCGCCATCCAGCACCTTGAGCGAGAGGGACAGATCAAGCGATTGATCCACCACCACGGCCAGCTCGTGTACACTCGTGCCTCGGCCGAGTAAATGTCGGCTTCCGCCATGATCGCACATCCACTCTCTCTCTCGCCTTCTTTTTTGTCGTCGGCCGCTACAGACTGATTTGTAGCCCCGCCGCTTGGCGGTACCGAAACAGCTGCGCAGCTAGACACGAAGAAGTGCATGTAACATTGTCCTTTCACATATGCATCTTAGCTTCGGACGCACTACCCAAAACCAAGACCTCTTTTTGCGTTGCTTGCCCTCGACGGCAACGTGGCGTTAGCTCGGGGCACCAATACAACCAGATCAGAAAATCATCACACCCGCTTGCGCCTGGGTCATGCATAGTCAAGGTCTCGAGCTTATAAGATGCGGATCAGTGTGTGATCATGGCCAAAGGAGCGGCAATGATGGATGCCGTAAAATAAAGTACATGGACTTGCTGACGCCGAGGCTCGTGCTTTCCTGTCCAGCTTTGTGCTTGTGGTCTAGTCTTCAGCCAGGGTGCTCAGCTGATGTCGACCAGGCAAGCCGAAAGTGTTGATACGCCGGGAGAACGTTGATGTGAAAGGGCAAGGGAAGTCAGAGGGAGCGGAGCGGTGTCGGGTTGGCGTGGAGGGGGCACTCACCTGCAGGCCGTGTATGTCCTTGATGACGTCTTTGAGCTCCTGGTTGACAAGTCGATGCGCCTTTACTGTAGGAATGCCTTTGAACTCCTTTGAAGACAGCTGGATGGCGTAGAAGCTGCCACATCCGCCTGCCGCCGTGGCGATGGATGCCAGTGCTGTCAGTCTCACGAGCGCGGGGAATGGGCGGGCGGGAGAGACCACCTACCACTGACGTCCTGCACCTTGAGGACACTGGGAGCGAAGCGCTTGGAGAGGAGCTCGGCAATCTTCTGCTCGCCGGCGGTGACCTCCGCCGCTGCCGCGTCCGCTTGGCTTCCCGTCGAAGGAGCGGATTGACTACTCGGTGAGATCGTGGAAGCGGCGAATGTTCTCGCCCGTACGGGAAGCGCCGCCCGGATACCAGCGCCGGGAAGGCGCAATCCCCTGTACAACGGCAGTGACATGGCGCAGGCAGGTTAGACAGGTTCACAGGGTCGACTGTGGACGGCTCGATGGCTAGGCAGGAATGGCGAACGGAGTATTAGCTCGGACGGCATTACTGGATTACCAATCCCCCGAGATCCGTGACTTGAAATCGGGCCGTGATCCATCTCGATCGGGGACGCGTTTGTATGACTCTTAGCATAGGTAACTGCAAATGCACGGCCGTACGCTTTCACTCACATCAGAAAGAAATTACCACAAACTTATAGGAAGGATTGGCTATCACATTCGTTCTCGACCACCGCATCATACTCCGATTGACCATCCATACGCTGCTCGCAGCGCCCGTTCGGTCTTGCCATCGTCATGGAAGGCACGTCCCCGCCAACGCCTGCCGCTGCGTCTGGCTCACCCCCTTCTACCGACAGGCCTGCTGCTGTAGGAGACCAGGTCCGGTCCGGCGACGCCTTCTTCGACAGCTTTTTCGCATCGGCGCTGAACCGCGCAAATATGTCTTCGGGTGAGCTGAGAGGCCTTACGGACCAGCTTAGTTCCGCTGCCCATCCGCTTCCGTCTTCGCATCGCTCTGCGGCCGCGTCTGAGGACCAGTATGCGCCCGACGGGAACGGGCTCGAGTGCGGCCGTGATCCGGGCCCGGTCGTACTGGAGGATGCCGTGCCTTTGTCGTCGTCTGCGACCACTGACCAGCCGGCTCGCCGTGCACGTCCGCCGTCGTCCGTCTCGCCGGCTGCGCTTGCCAACGGGGTGTCTACGCTTAATCTCGGCTCGGCAAGTCCGGGTGCGCCATCCAGCTCTTCCTCCTACGTACAGGCCACCATGTCGCCCCCATCGCAGGCAGGACTCTTCGGCAACAGCCAAGCTCACTCGAACGCGCGCGCGGCAGCTACGGCGCTGCTTTCCCGCTCCAGCTCCATGCAGGCCATGGCAGCTCGCCATGGCGCGCCCTCGACACAGATCAACCCGGATCTGGACCTGCTGGCCCAGACCCGAGGCGGCGGTCTGGGCACACCCACGGGCGAGAGGACCTATATCGGCTCCTCCTGGAATCAGAGCGGCGCACAGACACCGGTCATGGACAAGGACGGCTTGGGCTGGCCCGCAAAAGCTACGCTGGATCGGCTCAACCACACTGCGGCTCAGGCGGAAGCGAACCAGAAGCGTTTGGCGACGGCGATCCAGACGGTGCTGGAATGTATCGGCGAAGATCCTTCGCGTGCAGGACTGGCCAAGACGCCAGAACGATATGCAAAGGCGCTACTGTGGATGACGCGAGGCTACGAAGTCCGGCTGAGCGACGTGATCGCCAACGCCATCTTTGACGAGGAGCACGACGAGATGGTGATTGTCAGGGACATTGAGATTTTCTCGCTCTGCGAGCATCACATGGTGCCTTTTACGGGCAAGATCCACATTGGATATATCCCCAACCGGCTGGTGATTGGGCTGTCCAAGCTTGCCCGCATCGCCGAGACGTTTGCACGGCGGCTGCAGGTGCAGGAGCGGCTGACCAAGCAGGTGGCGCTGGCGCTCGACGAGGCGCTGCGGCCGCAGGGCGTCGCCGTCGTGGTCGAGTGCGAGCATCTCTGCATGGCCATGCGGGGCGTCCAGAAGCCCGGCGCCTCGACCGTCACTAGCTGCATGCTCGGCGTCTTCCGCGACCGACAGAAGACCCGCGAAGAGTTCCTCTCGCTGATCAAGAAATAGCATCCCTTTCTGCCTTCTTCTTTCCCCCGCTGCCTTGGTCCCCGTTTCTGTTTCTCCGCCCCCCGCCCTTCCCCGCATTCCTTTAGGGATGTCATCGCCGGCCGTATCTTATCTCTCGCATATGCGGAAGACCATGTTTCAACAGTGTACTTGTAGAAGACCACGCATCCCCGCCTTGCTTTTCCCATTGGGTATTCAACTGCTCCCAACATTGCTCACCGACGATGCGCTTCGGACGAGACTGTGAGGGCTAAGGGCGAAAATAGGGTGCGGCAGTGTGCGGCCGGCAGACTAGAATTCAAAACTGCGGCCGAGGTCCTTCTGGATGAGCTGGCGCATGCCGTCGGGCATCAGCGGTTCGAGGGCGTCGGGGGACGGTGCGGGGCGGGTCTCGTCGACCATGTATCGGAATGGCATCTGGACCTGTGTTACGGCGCGGGGGAGAGGGTGGTTAGGGCGGGATGCGGAGATGGAAATGCGGGGTGGTACTTACGCTTTCGCCTCTGCCGAAAGAGAGTTCGGGATGGTCGACCCAGCGTAGGGCGTGGGGGGAGGCGGCGGAGTCGCCCCAGGCGAGCTCCTGCTCGCGGGTGTCGGGGAGATGGAGGCGGTATCCGTCTTCGACGCAGCGCTTTGTGACGCCGAGGGCGGTGTCGGTGGTCATCTGGACGGCGCCGAGGTGGCGCGAGGGAAAGCCTAGCTGGCGGAGCGACGAGGTCCTGTCGCGCGGCGGGTCGTCGCCGAGGATGCCGCCGTAGAGAAAGAACCGGAACGGGCCGTGTGCGGCGGATGGCTTGGTAGCGCTGGCCACCCGACCCGCGTCGGTGATAGAGACCGCATACGGCGCCTTGGGGTCCAGCAGACACACCTCGGTCTTGGCCACCCCGCGCTGCTCCATCAGCGTCGTGATGCTGGCAGTATGCAGCTCGAACGCGCTCTGCGCCCGCGCCCCCGCAGACGCGGACGCCTCCAGCGACCGCCGCAGCGACTCCACCGATGCATGCGACAGCGAGGTAAAGTGCACCACCGAGCCCGGCCCCACCAGCTGCAGCATATGGCGATACTCCAGCAACGCCCACTCGGGAAACACCGACGGCGCATCCGGATCGTCCTCCTCCATGTGCTCGATCACATACTGAGGCCTCTGGCTGCCCTCCACTCCAGACATCGTGCAACGTAACCCCGCAGCAAAGTGCGATACTGTATCGCCAGTTGATGGACCTTTGACAGAAAGAGAAGACGTAGAAAATCCAATATTCATCCCAAAATCGTCTAGAAAAAGAACCGCAAGCCCGACTTCCGAGGCAATCTTACTATCCCACCCGCTGTACATAGCGCTGTTCCTGCTTACTTGCAGCTCGAACCGACGCATCGATCGACGGTCTGGTTTGGACCACGGTGCGCTAGCATTTGCCCGCTCGGAGATGGAGGAGGGAGAGATCGGCGCAGGCGGCGACGAGCTGTACCAAGCACTGCATCAGCGGCTGGTGGCGTCGGGCGAGTGGCAGAAGCTGTGCAATCTGCTCAAGCGGATGCTGGACGAGTGCGGATGGGAGAGCAGCTTCCGCGAGCACGCCACGCACAAGGCACGCGCACAGGCCGAGCTGAGCGTGCCGAGCCTGATCGACCACCTCATCCCCCACGCCAAAGGTGAGTGTCTCTTGCCTCCGCCTCGCCACCCCGCTGCGCCCTGCTGACACTACTTCTCCCCCGTGTGCCTGCGCAGACACACTGCCGCCCCACGTCAAGAGCCACATCATGTCGCTGCTCAAGGACTTCCTCGACCGCAACCTTGAAGACGCGTGACCCCTTCTCCACCGGACTCCTGCTGCCCGACTCCCCAACGAGGCCACTACCACTCCTGCCCGGGCTCACACACAGCCGCACATGCACAGCCTGGGTACAATCAACAAGGGGGCACTTGGATCAGGTCCGAATAGCAAAGCAGAGTACTGTGCAGATGAGCGTGACCTGTCGAGAAGCCAGAAATCCACGAGGTGAGCCTACCAAGCCAAACTGCTACGGGATGGGACGAGCAGATGCCTACGTTGGAGTACATGTCCTGTATCACAGTATCCGTGTCTTCCCAGTGGCACGCCAGGTCGGCTGTGATGCAGAGAGGGCCAGCTTAGCGTCAGGATGCAACGCGCCCCGAAACGTACGCCGCGGCAGACTCACCTCTATAGCGCGAGTCAGACATAGCAGCCAGACAGAAAAAGGAGCAGCGCATCGTCAGAAGCAGGCGCGAGCCTCAAGCGCCGCCGCTGCGCAATACCCACCGTCCGCCTTGGCCCAGATTCTCGACCAACTGAACCTGTACAATAAACTTGAAGCCTGCCGCAGTGAAACGCGTTCCGGTGAGAGCCCCGTCGAGAGGGATATGCTCGGAGGTGAGGGTGCTGGAACTCACCTTTGGGCTCGATCTCTGTTGTGATGCGGGGGACCAGGTAGAGCGGCGCGCGGCATCAGCAGCGTAGAAGCGGCGCGCGCGAGGCTGTCAGCGACGAGAGAGCACCTACCGAGCATTTTGGATTTGATGGCCTCGGCGATGGATCTGCTCAAGGCGCGGTTCTTATCCCTGTCCGACTTGTCCCAGCATGCCGATCTCAAGCGCGAGGCGAGGATCTGGGACAGTTGCGGCTGCAAAACAGAAGCGTCGAACCTAGGCGGCATCAGGCCCAGCCAGCACGCGGGCTGCGGTCAGTTGCGCCCACCGCGACACCCGCTACTACACAGAAATTTACCGGCTGCGATGCAGACCCGAGGGCGAAGCAGCCCCACTCGCGACCGACGCAGATGAGGGTGTCGACAGCCCCACCGCGTGAACAGCTTCTTCCACCGTCGACATCTGACTCCGTGGTCCGGCTTGCTGTGCCTTGCTCCTTGTCCGCCGTGGCCGTGGTTTGTTGGTTGGTCGGCCTGGCTTGCGGCAGAGAGGTGCAAGAGGTACGAAAGGGACAGCGAAGAGGCGGAAAGACGATGTGCTTGCTGGCCAAGTTCATGTCAGTTCCGTTCAAAGCGCCGAGAACGGAGACGCAAAGGGTCGGCCCCCGATCTGATCGGGAGAAATGGGGACAAGGATTCGCGATTGAGATCCCGATGGATCATGGCGCACCGCTGCGTGATGTTTGAGTTTGTTGGTGCCCGAACCTTCTCGCCTTAAGGAGAGCGGGCACGAGCCACGGCCAGCCCTCGTCTACCTTTCACCTCCTTTCCACCTTCTTTCCGCCGCCTCTCGCTACGCTTGCACGCTACTGCTTCCTGCTTGGTGCCTTGGCCGAGACAGTATGGTCCGCATCCATCTCGCCGTTGCTACGCTCGCCGTCGGTGTCCTGTCGGCTTCGGCATCTACCTCTGCCTCGATCAGAGAGCCACGAGGTGTTCCGCCGTCAGGTAGGTTCAAGCCACATCTCTTTGTCCTCGCCGAGATCCCGCTGACCCTCTATCGCCGCTTCCACACCTGTTTCGCGTTGGACTTTTGACAGACTTGGCAAGATACCAGCCCCACCCAGATCCAGACGGACAGCTGACCTTCAGATGTTTGGACGGCTCCAAGACCCTTTATTGGGACGCTCTCAATGACGACTACTGCGACTGTCCCGACGGCTCAGATGAACCAGGTCAGTCCTTCTCGACGCTCGCCCTGCGGCATCCAAAGTATCCCTACCTCGTTTGCTCACTTCTACCAATTCCTTCTTCCTTTGTTCTGACTCAGGCACATCGGCTTGCCCCAACTCGACCTTTTACTGTGCCAATCGTGGCCACATTCCCGCCAGTATCCGCTCCAACCGCGTCAACGATGGTATCTGCGACCCTGAGTGCTGCGACGGTACTGATGAGACCGATGGAAAAGTCGCGTGCCCAGACCGTTGCGACAAGGTGGGCAAAGAACATCGCAAGAAGATGACCGAGCTCGACAACCTTCGAAGAGCTGGCGGCAAGATTCGCGACAAGTATATCACAGAAGGAAAGAAAGACAGGGAGGCGCTCATCGCCGAGATTGCTAAACTCGAAGTCGAGCTGCAAGTGGCGACCGAACGGGAGGCGCGGCTGCAAGCAGATCTCCAAAGGGCAGAGACCGTCGACAAAGTCGTCATTGACGCCAAAATCAAGACGCCTCTGTATGCCAAACTGACCGCTTATCAGTCTGCTGTCAAGTCGCTCCAGACTCGAAATAATGCATTGAAGCAAGAGCTCACAACGCTCACTCTCTTGCTCGACGATCTCGCCAAAGGCTACAACCCCAACTACCAGGATATGGCCGTCAAGGGCGCCGTGGTCGCTTACAAAGAGTGGCGTGGCATGCCATCGGCTGAGAACGACAGCAAGGCAGCCGACTCCACCCAAGACGCGTTGCCGGAGAACGAGCTCGGTGGCAACAGCCAGAAGCTGAACGACCTCTTCGACCAAGGCGAGTGGCCTGCGTCCAAGTTGGATGAATTGCTCGCCGAGGATCCGCTCGACGTTATGGACGGCGGCCTCGTTGGGGCTGCCGACACGCGTGTGGCCGCAGAGACGGACGGCGGCCTCCTCTTCCGCATCCACGAGTATCTGCCCGACACGCTGGTGCCGTACTTCGAAGCCATGGTGGACACTCTGCTCGACGTGCTCATCAAAGCCAACATCATTACCGATGTCAAGAGGATGCGGCCCAAGAGCGGTCACGACGGCGACGAGCCCGAAAACGTTGCAGCCGCCCGCAAGGCACATGCCGATGCCTCGCTCCACCTTTCCAACACGCGCAACGACCTCGAACAACGCCAGACCAAGCTCAAGGGCTTTGGGTCTAGATACGGTCGGCAGATGGAGTTCAAAGCGCTGGAGAACAAGTGCGTCTCCAAGGATATGGGAGAGTACACATACGAGTACTGCTTCTTCGGCAGGGCCAACCAGATTCCTAACAACGGCGGAGGCACGATCTCGCTGGGAACCTTTGCCAACTGGAATCCACAAAACAACATGGACGAAGCAGAGGACGGCTATTGGTTGCAACAGATCTACGCCCGAGGACAAAAGTGCTGGAACGGCCCGGAAAGGAGCGCGATCGTCGACCTGGTCTGCGACACCAGCAATGCCGTGCTGGACGTCTTTGAGGCAGAGAAGTGCATCTATTCGATCAAGGTCTCCACCCCGGCCGTCTGTTTCCCTACCGAAACCAACCCGCCAAGCACGCCGTCGCCATCCCCTGTCGTCAAGGATGAATTGTGACCAGCTGCCTCGGCAGTGAGTAGCCATTTGGAAATAGACGCATCCGCATCTGCATTGACCGCACTGAGCAGTGAAGATGTCTGTAGAACGCTGTGGATTCAGCGCCGAGCTGTGAGTGCCGTACGTAAGGCGTGGCAATTACTGTACAGGAAGCGACGAAAAGGCGGATGCATGCAGGGCAAGTCAGATCAAGAGATGGGAATCTAAGCGTAGGTGTCGATCAGAGCGTCGCGGAGCTCGTTGACCGTGTCGCCCGTCTGTTGCGCGCCGGTGAGACGGAAGACCGATTCGATAACCGAGATCTCGGTGGCGGTGGCGTCGGTACCGCAAAACGCGGCAAAGTCGTTGACCACGAGACCTGCCCCAATCAGATCCGACCCACGGTTGACCGTACCGGCGACCAGAGGGACCTGGAGAAGCGACGACAGCTCGTCCTGGTCCTGCAACGAGGTGCGAGGATGCGTGAGCGCTCCTTGGTTGGAAATGGCAGAGTAGGATCCGACCAGCACATTGTCGCCCACCGTCTGACGGAACACTTCGACCTTCAGGACATCGGCGATAATCTCCTCGGTCTCGCGGTCCAGATCGGGATGTACAAGAGCAACATAGTCTGAACAGGCAGATAGGCAGAGCGCACACAACGAAGAAATGTCAGTGACCGCCTAGCAAATCGGAAACTAGGAAGAGGGGCAAGAACGTACCATTACAGACGATGACGTTTCCCAGAGCAGAGAGACGTTCCTCTACCCTTTGGATAGCGACAGAGTCTGGAATCGAGTTGCGCAAATGCTGGAGCTCTTGATCGGTGGTGGTGGAGGGTACGAGAAGACCGTGTCGGTTTCCGACGGCTAATCTGCCTACCAGTCTGGTGCCGGCGATAGAGCAGTGAACGACGGGGATGACATCAGCAAGCTCTGCCTCGAATGTGGAGTAGAAGTTGGCGCTGCCTCCGATGGCTACGAGGCAGTAGGCGTTGGTGAGACGGGCAAAGACACCGATCTCGGAAGAGTTCTCAAACTGGCATCGAACCGCCATGTTGACCGAGTGTGAGGGAAGCGGAGACGAGCTGGCCGACAGGGCGAAACGCGGAACGAAGCTAGAAAAGGTTGCAAGTGAGCACTTGATTGCTAGTAGAGCGCAGTGTAGCGGTTGCTAGAGTGTGGGACGGGAGAGTGTCGTTGAGCAGGAGGAAGGCTACTGCTTTTGTATGTGAGGGCATGGAAAGAACGGCACGCTAGGCTTTTGCAGCTAATCCGCGAAGAAATAACGGCAAAGCGTGGAGGAACCGCAATCCGCAGAAAAGCGAGATTTTGCACTCCTAACAAACGCTGATGTAAGCATCACTGATCGCGAGTCACCGTCACAGTCACATGGAGTGTGAGTTTCTAGAAGGCGAGAATTGGAAATGACTATGACTTTGTGACTAGGCCATGACTCACGCTCGCCCACTCTTCACTGCCGAAATCCGACGTTGTGGAAGATGGTCTCGGAAGTCGGACAACGCTCGAGATTACTCAAATTTGCCCGTTCACATTCAAGCGAATACTGCACGCGAAGTGGACTCATATCGACTCCATCAACAAGTAGCTCCCGGCCAAAGCAGTCTCCACGTCTCGAGCTCACCACCTTCGCGTATATCTTTGTGCCCGCATATCCTCCAAGATGGATCGTGAGTAGACCATCCCAACTGGCTAGCTAGCCGTGTCGTGCGTTCACCTGCTAGCCGTGTCGTGCGTTCACCTTTTCTGACGCGGTCGTTGCTGTTTCAATGTGATGTGGTATTGCTTGTTGCGGTCTCTCAGTCTCTGGCCTTTCCTCCTCGGAGCAGCAGATGATGCAGCGCGTCATTGAGCAGAAGCAGATGAAGGACTTCATGCGCCTCTATACGGGCCTCGTAGAACGATGCTTCGACTCGTGCTGCAACGATTTCACCTCCAAGGCGCTTAGCTCCAAAGAGGTATGTATCTTTTCAGCGACACGGCATTGAGCTGGTAGTCCGCAAGTGCCTGCGCCCTTCGTGCTTGTTCGCGTGTTGACTCTCCTTGGCTACACACTTGCCAGGATACGTGCGTTACCAACTGCACACAGAAGTTCCTCAAGCATTCCGAGCGAGTAGGAGCACGCTTCGGAGAAGAAAAGTGAGTTGCCACACTTCCATATCCCCTATCTATGGCTCTCACACGTTCTGACGGTTCCGTGTACCTTTTCCTGTTTCCATCTATCTGCTCGATCTAACGACCGCAGTACTCGGCTGATGTCGCAACAACAGAATAAATGATTCGGGGTCACGTTCGAGATGTAGCACTATAGCACCTTAGCATACACCAATCTTACGGCCTTTTCCCCAATTTTACATCGAACGCCTTGGTACCAAACCAAAGTTGGCCCTTTAGTCCTGTAATACACCGTGACGGCATGCGACCCGGTCCAACAGCAACATTGGAGGCGTAAAGTTGTGAAACATGTACGCAGCGAATGTTTAACGGTGAACCTATGTTCTGCAGCGCAACAGTTGACCGTCTAGGTCGGCCCTCCTACGGCAGTGTCTGCGTCTTGAAGTCTGGATTATGATCTTGGCCGAGCGACGCCACCGTATAACCGATCTGGCGGGCCAGCGCCCCTAACGCTGTCACGGCCAGTCACGCCGGTTCCAATGATCGACCCTACTGAACCGAGCGAAGCGCGGACAATAAGGCCATGGCAGGAGCGATCGGTGATGCAAGCCTGCGCTGCGGGATGAGCATGGGCCATAATGTCCGACATGCGGTGATGGTGCGGGGTTGAGCCTTTTTGAACGGTAACGGAATCGAAGCTCGTGGTTTGACGCGACTTTGATATGATTACCTTGAATGCGACCCACATTCCTCGCCCGTGCGGCTCTCCGTCTCTCTGCTGCCAGGAGTCGAAGCTTTCGCTCGGGAGATGATGCTGGCTTTGGACGGGAGCACAAAAACCAATGGTAGACGGCTATCTACAATCTTGTAGAAGAATACAAACAGCTGGCGTAGTCATCTATTCCGGGTTCGCCGCCTCTTTCTAGGCCTCGGAATAAGGGTGGAAACTTGGTTCAATAGAGATTTTAGGAATTAGGAGGCCGCTGTACGTGACAGCTGAGCATCCATCCGGCTTGTGGCTTCGCAGTCGTGCAATTCCCTAGTCTTCCCCGCCCCGCCTTTCAATTCGCCGCTTCTCGACCAGCTCTACCAAGCCTGCCTTGGTACTCTCCTTGCCTGTCTCATCGTCGCTGCTGCGCTAAGCACGCAAAGCCGACGCTTTCGGAATACCGGAAGGCAACATCTCTTGATCCCTCTCCTTGCTACCCGCTCTCCTGCCTAAAAATGTTGGGGGACATCATATCCTCATCACAACGTCAGAGTGGTGACACTAGCATCCTGGCCAGTACAATCATTCTGGCTATCCCTCTGCCCTTCTATTCCCATTTAATAAGAACTTCGGTGCTCTTGAGCGCCACAAGATTCTAGCCACGACCTTCCCACGTCAGGCACTACAGACGGCAGAATCATTTCCCTTAACGTGCACCGGACCCCCTTATCTCGCCTGCTGCTGGTGTTCCACGCGGTGATGGTACCTCCCTTCCCCAGGGGACACCTCCTTGACTCAACTATGCTGCCGCTTGCCCTCATCTTGGCAACCGCTTCCTGTGCCTGAGCTCATTCAGACTTTTCCGCGTCAGTGTCTTGCTCTGCTCTTGCTCTCCACCTTCCAGGCGCAATCGCCCGGGGCCAGAGGTGGGGAAGGCTTCGTCCCTCGCCGTCTATATAGTCAGCGCTGGCTTCTCGTCGAAACGCAGAAGTGTTCCTTAACCCAGACACCCGCCTTTGATACGCTTTCACCTTGAAGCTTGCTTACGCGCTTTCAGCGACTCAGGTCCCGATGGTTCGGTTCAGTGCCTCTCCTTTACCCGCCCTGGTCGTGCTCGTCCTGTCTTGCTACGCTGCAGCCCTTCCGTCGCCCAGGTTGCTATCCAATATCTCGGATTCGCTGGTCGCTGAGCAACTTTACGCCCGCTATTCCACTGGGCTGAGAAGGAATTCCGGATCTGTAGCCTTCTCTGAAGGCTTCACCCACAAAGATGGCCCCATCGACCTGGTCCGGCCCTCTGCTACCAGCACGACACGTTCGACAGTGTCTAGCTCTAGGTCCTCCTCAGCCTCGACTCGCTCTGCTTCCTCTCTCACATCGTCCAGATCTAGGTCCTCTTCCACCTCTCGCTTGACTTCTTCTGCCACTTCATCTGGCGCTGTATCGTCTCGGACCTCGACCAGCTCTGCTCCTTCACCCACCTCGACTAATTCCAATACTTTGCCCACTTCTCCAACTGGGGCTACGCTACTTCAATTCAAGGGTTGCACCTCGTCGGCCGCAGTTCCGATTTTTGTGAACAAGAACTACCCCATCATTGGATCCACATCGGCCACTACTGTGTGGATCGTTCAGCATGGCTCATCGAGAAACTTTGACGAGTATTTCTCGTCCCTGTACAATATTGTGGGAGATGAGGGTGTGATCATCGCGCCCAATTTCTACGCCTCGCAAGATTCGGGTCGATGGTATCAGCCTAGGAAGAACCTCGCTTGGCGCTCAAATGATTGGTTTGATGGCGCTGATGCGGTCGCACCCTCTGACGCCGGTTCTTGCTCGTCTATGGATGTATACGATTCTCTCATTCGGACGATCCGGGACAAAGATAAGTTCCCCAACGTCAACCGCATTTTCCTCGTTGGCCATTCTGCGGGCTCCAGTTTCTTGGCCAAGTACGGAATGTTGACGGCCAACAGCGGTCTACGATACGTTCTTGCCAACTCTCCATCTATGCCGTACTTCACCACAGCGAGAGCCAACCCTTCCCGCAACTGTTCGAATTATGATGCATGGGGCTATGGATGGTCTGGTTCCATGCCGCGTTATGTCTCCTCGAAGAACGCTGGTGGCGTACAAGCATTCAGGAACTGGATCGGACAAGACATCACCCTCATGACGGGCGATCTGGACACCTACTCACGAGACCAAACTGGCGATCAATCCTGCCCTGTTCAAGCGCAGGGGGGACAGAATCGACGCGACCGCAACTATGCATGGTGGGCATACCTCAATCTGCTTGGAAGCACCGGCAATGACGTCTCTGGCTATTACGGATACAGCTCCTTCCGCAAGCAAGGCGTCTCTGGCTTGGGGGCAGCCAGCTTTGGAGCGAGACACTGCGTGGTAGACGGTGTTGCACATGACAACTCTGGAATGTTTGCTAGCGACTGCGGACGGGCTGCCATTAACGGAGCTTCCAGCATTCCCACCGGCCCGGGTCCAATTCAGCCTCCCTAAGATGCTCAACTTGTCTGAAGAGAGCACATTCATGGCTCCATCTCTCGGGGGAACATTCATGAAACCATGATTTGCCTCGCCGTTGGTTGTCATTGATCAACAGGCTTGATGGCGATTCATGTTTCATGATTTATGGTGATTCATTCGTTCCTAGCCGATCTTTGCATCACAGGTTTATCATTGATTCTCTTCTGGTCACCGCACATCTGAAAGACACTTATTGTCAACCATGACATTCATCTCACGATCATCGATCGTGGACCATGAATGATAGCAGTCATAAGTTAAGAGTTATGAGTTGTGAGCTGTGAGTAGGCGGTTCTGTTGGAGTCATGAGTGAGCTCCAACGGGGCGCTAGTCCCGGAGTTCTTCTATATCGGCGGTCTGACCGATCCCATCGGGAAAGCGCCTGTAGTCCTTCTCCACCTGCTCTTGCGCCTCCTCATCGTTTGTCTGTAGACTACGTCTACTTTCCGCACGGTCCTCCACAACACAAACACAGTCTCTACGATAAAGCAATCACGAGCACGATAGCGTTCTTCGCTACCAAGTCATGGGTCATGGGCATGTCGACACATCGCGAGAGACTGCAAACGCAACAGATTCCGAATATGGTCCCGCTAAACCCCCGTGACTCGGTAGATTCCGTGTTTTTCTGACGGGCCTCTCCGTAATTATGAATTTTTACATAATGAAATCATGAATTATATCATAGCAGGGGTTGTGGGCTCCGCGGGGGGGGACTTCTCCTAGGTATTCCCCTAGGAGTCCTTACGCAGCATTTCCCCTCCTGAAAATCTAGCGTTGCCTAGGGGAAAATTTCCGCTAGAACTCATAGGCCTTGTTAGGTATAGAGTCATTTGTGTTAATCAGGGTGATATGAAGGTGATAGGAAACCAACAGATTTATCCGCCTTGAGAAAGTTGAAAGGTTCAAACCTGCCAAGTCAAATCCGCTAAGTCTCAGCCAAGTCACTCGTAAACTATCCCACTACCTGCGCTCAAGGGCCTGTAATGGTGACGAGAGTGTAGATCGTTGAGCTTTTCTGACATAGGGAGATTAGAGTATAAAATTCTCTTAGGAATCCTGGCCGGAGAGGGAAAAAATAGCCCCTAGGAAGTCCAGCGGGAAGTCCTAGAGGAAGGACTTCCCCTACTACTCGATCCTAGATAGTCCTAGGGGAAGTTTCTCCCGAGCCCACACCCACTTTGACTGTGAAAAATCATGATAACATGCGAGGACTTTTACACCATGATTACGGAACGCTAGGGGTTCTGATAAAGAATTCCCCTAGAAGTTCTAGGGGATTACCTTGTGGGAGGGGGGAACGGAGCCCACACTTATTCTCCCTGCTATGAGTCGCGTCTGTAGAAAATCTAAAATAGTTGTGTACCAACTCCCGTTTTCACAACGCGAACGCTTCTCCCAAAGTTCCATCAGAACCCAACGGTTCACTTATGACTCCGTGCATGGTTGCTTCTCTCGTTCAGGCGTGTTGGGATGATGTCGTGCTGAAGGATGATCACATGAGCTAGAGAAGGGTTACATCACTCCTTCAAGACGCCTCTTGTGAAGCCAACAGCCCAAAAGGTGTTGATGAGCAGTCGCTGCTGACAAAGAAAGCTGAGGCGCTTCATTTGCATGATTTCATTCGGGAAATGTGTTAGTGTTTGTGTGTCTCCCGCGTGCAGCGTTTGTAAAAAGAAAGGGAATTATGAATGATCGAGCGACATGAACCTAAACATGGGGACGCGCTTCTTCCCCATCTGCTCGTAACCGTGTCCTACCATGCTTGATGGAATGAAACCTTCAGCTCGTCTCTAAGAGCGGAAGTTCCTGGCTACTATGGCTTATGGCTGTCGGCCGACACCCATACTATGAAAGTCATAGTCTTCCTGCTTGTAAGTAGCTTCATCTACGCACAGCTGGCCAAAATATGGAATGGTCTCAATTCCCAAAGCATCAACTGTAACCAACGATAAAAGCGATGTAAAGTATGAATAAAAGGTAATGATTCACGTTTACGCAGATTCGGAGAAAAGCGCGTCCCTAGATCCGTCAATAAAACGGGTTGCTGTATCATACCCGGACAAAATTCACAGACGGCTTTACTAATGTCTCAGTCATAGCTTACGAGTATTCATGTGTTTTATCTGTGATTGTGTATGTGTGTCATATCGGGATCTGTGGCCTCTTGGGGAAAAATTTCCACTAGATATTCCCCTAGGAGCCCTTAGGAGAACTCCTACATTCTGTTGTAGAACTCCTGGCGTTGCCTAATACGACGCTCACTTCAACGCAGCGTCTGTAAGACTGGGTCACAACCAGCTCGGTGATGAAGAGGGGTTACGGCGTTGTTAGGGACGCTGCTAGTCGTCCAAATATGTTGGAGGGTAATAGAGTTGAGCCTGAGCCGTGACGTGAGCTTCGCAGTTCTAAATTTAGAGATCCCCGCGAAGGTCCTGACGGGAAAAAGGAAAAACTTCACCTGGAACCGCAAAACATCTCTACACGACCCCCAGGGGAAATTCACCCCCCCCCCCCCACCGGCCCCTATCATGACTATGATTGTGGCCTTTCATGTCTTGCTTCTGTCATGGAGGATATATGGTTGTGACACCTTCTGTGGCATCTGTTGTGCGTAATCATTTGCGTTGGCATCTAGCCGGTATTCAGGGTGAGGTGCTATGTGGCTATGTTGCCTGCCTGAGCCTCTTGGTCTCAACACAGTCATACTTGAGTTGGCTGGGTGTAGGGTTAGCTTCGCAAGGGTTCCTGCAGAATTGGAGCAAGAGTCAGAAGTGTGAGCCAGCCATGTAAGACATGTCGAGGGGTGTTAGATCCATGTAGCTCCGCAGATGCGGGTTACCTACCAGAGGTAAACTCTGCACAAGATCAAAACCGTGCCATCTCATGAGACAGGTTGGTATACACACATGCTGATGAGTTGCTGGTACAACAAACATGACTGGAAGGACCAAAAATGCTAAGTAGGGATCCTAGTGGTGAGTGGGTTGCTGGAACATATGATGCCGACCTTCACACTTGTGTGGAGAAACAAGGGTGCCTGGGTGAGTTATGCAGATCAGCAACCAAAGCGGTTACTTGCCAGGATGGGAGATTCTAGAGCTTGTGCATAATGCATAGAGTTCTAATCGGGTTTGAGGTTGAGGAAAGTCATATCATATATATAGACATGTATAGTTAATTAATATATCCACTACTGTGACTCAGGCCCTGATCTAATCTGAGCCGCATAATAATAGCAAAATGGAAAACCATTATCAAATGTGTATCCCGGCCGAACGAAGCGCGTCGGTGCACTTCTCGTCTTACCGATGTGGAACGCTCCCTGTTTGGAGCTGGATTTGCCGGCCAGGGAAAGTCTAAACCCGCATGCGCATCGCTCAACATGCATGAACGCTGAGGGGGTTCCTCCACCTACCGCTTTCGGACGGGTGCTTCCGTCTTCGCGTGCGCTATGTAACCGAGCTTTGATTGGCAAATCTACTGAAAGTCGATGCATGCACAACTTTGAGGGTCCTTTGTTCCAGTGCCCCGCCTTTGTAAGTACTAGGCGAGAGGCTTCGAGCACGCTCCTGCGCTTTGTTTCGCTGCATTCTACCCTTCTCCGTTGCATTGCATACCCGCCTTCACCTCGACATTATGAATGCTGCCAAGAAGTAGGCGAGTGCAGCTGGACAGCCAATTCACTTGTAAGCTGAGCCTGTAACTGGGATGCCGTGCCAATATGACGGTAGCGTTGCGAGAGGGAGCCCCGACGAAAATTTCTCGTCTCTTTCGGTTTTGCTTGTGCATAAGCGCCCTGTCAAGCTTCGGACTTGGAGCGACCGGCCACAGCCGCGCTTAGCTCTGCTTACGGCCTTGCTTGCGCATCCATCGGGCGTCGGGCGTCGGCTCCACAGACTTCTCCTCCGCTAACTAGAAGCCTTGCTCTTCCCCATCATTCAACATCATCCACCTGCTTAACCTTCCCATCTCGTCCACCTAATCACATGGCCTTACATCTCGCGGATGCAGGATACCCCATATCACTAGCTCAACACAGCCTGAACACTGTTGTGCTCCCGTCGGTCTCATCAATTCGAGGCTTGGGTCTTCGCAAATCAACCTCCCCACCCTTGCGGATAGATCGTCACCATGCTTCCTTGGTCCATATTAGCTTTGTCTCCAGTTATACTCGTCTTGAGTCTTGCCACTAGCCTGGCTCATGCGGATGTCAAACTCTCTCCTGCCATCAATGCATCGAATGCGGGCACCCTCTCAGTTACCATAAGTCCTTCCTACATCGGTTTCGGCATTGAGCCCTCCAATCTCATGTCGTATACTGGCACAACTTCTGTTAATCAACTCACTTACCAACTCATGGCCAATCTCAAGAATTATACTGGAACCCCACCTCATTTGCGGATCGGCGGTAATGCTGGCGACACAATGCTCTACTCTGACTCTGTCTCATCCTACGACTTGCAACCCAACAGCAATCCACAAGGTTCCGGCAATGCTCTGCCTTCTGACAACTTCTACTTTGGACCCAACTATCTCAAAGCTGTCGGAAGGTTACCACCCGGAACACCTATCACCTACGGCATCAACCTTGCCTATCAGGGAAATGACTCAGTAGCTCGTGCAGTAGAGCAAGCAGAAGCCGCCTTCGATAACATCGGCGACAGCGTGCATATCGTAAGTCTTGAGATTGGCAACGAGCCCGACCTGTACATCAATTTAGGGTACCGTAATTCCTCATGGAGCGTCAACGATTTCGGTACGGAATGGGCTACTCGTGCAAAAGCTATCTATGAACAGGTGCTCAAGCCGCGAAACATCTCTTCAAATTTCTTTGAACCTGCCACCACAGCAACAACCGCGACGAAGAACGGCCAGCCTTATCGTATCTCGAACCTGGTCAACACCGGTGTAGCTGCCGACAACGGTATCTATGTAGCTGGTTGGAATCAACACGACTACTATTATTATGTGAACGTGTCCAGCTACACATTGACCCTCGACAATCTCCTGGACTTGTCTACAACTGTCAGTCAATTCAAAGAATGGAATGGACAAGTACAGCAAGCTCTCGTGACGGGCAAACCTTATTACTTGCGTGAGATGGGCAGTGTTGGGCCCAATGGGATCCCTGGAATTAGCGACACTTTTGGCAATGCGCTGTGGACTCTCAACTTCTTCTTCTACGCAGCAACCATTCAGGTCAGCGGTGTCCAAATGCATATGACGCAATACTCTGCCGCTGCACCCTGGCAACCTATTTCTCTTAACGGCCAGGATGCTCACGTCCGTCCCACCTACTACGCCTGGGCCGCATTCAGTCAGGTCATCGGCGCCAGCTGCAATGCTCGAATCTCTCAGGTATCCCTCAACAACGTGGCTAGTAACTACAACCATAGACTGAACGCCTATTCCGTCTATCGTGGGGACGACCTCACCTCTATCGTGATGATCAACACCCAACCCTTTTACGCGAACAATGGTAACGCTCCGTACCAAGATTTTGTACTGTCTTTGCCAGGTCTTGCAGGAAAGCTTGTTTATCTGGCAATTATGACAGCAGACGGCGTTGACTCCACCTCCGGTGCGGTGTGGAATGGCATCAGTTACGAGCAAAATCGCCTGGGATCGCCGCAAATAATCAACGCCACTCAATGGACCATGACCGTCGCTTCTGACGGGAGTCTGGTTGTCCCAGTCCGTGACAGCCAGGTCGTTGTCGCCAGCACGATGCAGCTTGGACGCGAAACTGTTAACACAGCAAACTGCCAAGAGTTCGCTGCTACTTCGGTCGACAGCGGGGGAACTAGCAGCGGAGCCAAGCCTGCTACTGCGGCACCAACCTTCAAAGCCACTTCGGGATTTGCCAAGTCCATGCCTCTCAGTATGGGTGCCATCATCGCGATTGCCACCGGCGGTGGCGTTTTCCTCCTCGCCGTGCTTGGCCTTCTCATCTTCTGCTGTGTCCGATCATGCAAGAAAACAAATAAAAGAAACACACGAATGGCGGCAGCTATGGCCGCAGGGCCACGCAAAGATGGTCATCCCCTCCTGCAAAGAGAACCTTCCGATGATCATCCTGCCTATCCCGCCTATAAAAGTTCCCCTCATCTCCGTGGCTGGGACAGTCCGATGACATCTGTTAGCCATGTTCACCCGGCTCATGCTTCTCAGCACTTTCATTCGGTGCAACCCCAGTACGAAGCAGTCCAGCCTGTCTACACGACGCAGCATCCGCGATTTTCACCCCCTCCCCGTTTTGCTCATCAAGGGCAATACGGCCAGCAAGCACCATATCCCCATCACGGCCATGCGCAGGACGCATACCGCAGCCATGGCGCCAGAGCGTACTGACTCGGCGATGCTATGTACCTCCTTGTTCCTCCCAAAATGCTGCGTGTTCTATAATCTTAGCTCAAGACAGTTTCACTCGGTTTGTTCAAAATTCTCATAGCAATAAGGGAACCACTTCTAGCAATGCACACGGGCTAATCTCCATTCTCATGACCTCTCCCAAGCACATTTACGAGATACGAGGCTCATCGTTGCCGATGAGCTTATCATTTATATTTCAGTTCTTTTGGACAATTCTTACCTGCCGTTCTGTACAGCATCCGCCCTAGTTCGATACACTTGAAGCGCCTGTAGATTATCTGTTTAGCCCTCACACATTCATCATAGATGCATAGCCTTGCCACAAGCTCCGGTTTTGCAGCATGTCCAACCCCACGCCGCACGGATTGTGTTCGTCTCTGTTGGCTCATTGGTGCAATCGCATAAGGCACGTCACTGATGTCAAGACCATCCGTGCCGTTGACTTTTCACTCTTGGCCGCGATAGTTGGAATGGAATGCTGATAATTGCATATGATGTGATAGAGGGGACTAAGGTACTTCCATGGTTGTGATCATGAACTTGCGACGGCTACATCGGTGGGTCACGGAGATACAGTATATGCAAACGCCATATACGGACGTAGGGCAATCACGAAGTAATTCTAGCAACGAAGTTTTGGAAAGGTCCTGACGACTAGTTGCGAAGACTCTTCATCAGCTGGTTTTTTGGCAATAGGATTGTACCTAGCCAGAACACGGATGGGCACCAAGGCTGCCCCAAACGAATTCCGTATGCCCTGTATTTCCGCGACAAAGATTGCAATGAGCGACGGGGTGACGACAGCGAGATAGAAATTGCGTCGCTCCTTCGAACCGGTGTACTTTGAATACGGAAAGGCGCATGCCACCGATCGAGAGGAGTCGCCCGTCAGAACAGATTAACTTGTGTTCAGGTAGCCAAGCCAATCCCGTCCGTTTGTAGCTATTTCACCATGCTCCTCGAAAGCAAGAACATATCACTCGTCAGATTCACGGCGTATCTCCAGACATGGAGGAAGAACATCGCATGGGCGGTGATGGTCTTTATAATACTATTGAAAAGGTAGCTTTGAGCGTAGGTGGAAGCGTCCACAAGGTGAGCCGTCCTATGGATTTATAGATGAGCGAGTGAAGGTGAAACGCCTCCTTCTCAAGGTTAGAGTGAGGCAGCAGACGAGAACGGGAAGTACCAGATGATGACCATCAGGAACGAACTCGTAGGTCGAGCTCACCCCGACGAAGGTGCTTGACTGGTTCGAAGACTACAATCGTACGGACTTTGCCAGAGGAGGCACTACAGCAACCGAGACCGTGGTGCTGCCACAAAAATCGGCCATGGACCGGTTCAATCCGCCCGACACTCTCTCGCCCCTTCACCTTTCACCATATATGAAACTACGGCGAGAAACTACGTGGCGTTTCTACGTTGTTGCAAAAAATAGGAGGTCTGCACACAGGGAGAGGCGCTTTCATCAACCGAATACAGACCGTTAAACACCTCCTCGTACACAGGCCAATGGGCTTAGCGTATTCATGGTTGTTCCGCAGCCGACGCTGAAGGAGCTAAGGGGAGGAGAGGGCTGCATCATTGATCTGTCAGAGCAGGAGTAGGAGCTGGTCGGCAGCCAAGTCGAGAAGCTGAGTCGCCAGCGAAAACCGCTGGCCCAGAGTCAAGAAGGGCAACAGAACTGCCTTCATTAAGAGCGACGACTATGAAGACGATGAGATGGACGACGCAGAAAATGTTGAGGCCGAAGACTTTAAAGCTGCTGCGAATGTCAGCGCAATGAGCATGTCGATGCCTGCTGACTTTCGATTCCCTCCCGCAACGCTGTCTGTTAAGCCAATTGCAGACCTGATCACAGCTAGTTAGTAGCATGAGCACGTGTGAATCACACGTGTTTCACCCGATTACACCGCGTTTCGCCTTAGTAAGTCGCAGTCCAACCCACACTGACAGCGCCGCCGACGTCTGTTTAATGGTAGACTCCCGCACCGACGCCCCAACAATGGATGAATAGTTGTCACCTGCTATAATAGGCGTACAATAGGCGGGTTGCGATCAAGGCGACACCATTGCCAAAAGAGGCGACGGCACGGGCGCGCGATAAAGCGACAGTTGACGTCCAAGGATCGACAGTTACGGTCAACAGTAGACTAAGTGAAGTGATGGACGACAGCATGTTCAAGGTATGCAGTCACCTTGTTTGGCTACAGCGATCTCAAAGCTGACAAACCAGCGACCACGTGCCACATACGAAAAAGCAGTGAGCAAGCTAAGATCCAAAGAGACGGCTTCTCGGGTTCGAGCGAGAAACATGGCCATGAATTAATGCGTCTGTTTTGTGGAAAGCATCGGAGCGCGTCATGCGATTCAAGGTGTGTCGTCTTTGTTGAAGAGTGCGGGGCAAAATGCATTTGCTTTGTGCCGTTTTCATGGGAGCGAAGGAAGGCGAAAGCGCGCTGTCTAAAAATAGCAATTGGCCGTGATGACAGAACGACAGCTGTATGCTGACTCCTTTCAAATCTACAACCGTTGGCGGCTTTACAGCCGCCCGAAGCGCGTGCTTGAACATCAACGAGGCTCGCTCCGAACCGGACTGTGAGGCTGTGCATCTGATCGGAAAATCTCGATAGCTTCGTGAATGAATGTCATGTCCGACACATTCGCATTACCCATTACATGGCTGGGAGCGCAGCTTGCTCCGTGGTATCGCCAAAGTTAAGTCAGTCAAGAAATGCTATCGTGGTTCCGCGGCCATCTTCTATGCAGTGCTGCATGGGGGGTCGCTCCGACGTCAATTTGGACGCGCAAGAATCATAATTCTATAGGGTTTTAGGCTGAACAAAAAGGAAAACGTTTGCAAGCCTCAGCTCGCCAAACTAGCCAGCTGAACTAACGCTGAAGGAGACCAAAGCAAGCCCATCTATGGACTACCGATGGAGAGAGGGTACTGAACCCAGACAGACCGGTCAACTTGACAGGAGACCAGACTGCAGGACGCAGGCTGCAGGACGCAGGACCAAGAAGGAACAGGACGTAGAATGTGAATGCAGGTTCAAACAGTAGGTCGCGCCATGCATGGAGCCGCTCCGCAGGTTCTGCATCGGAGCGAATGGGGAATGTGAATTGTGATTGGGTCAGCGCATTTTTACGTGTTGACAAATAGCCACGCTGTCTGCGGTTTTGGAACGCCTGCAGCTCTCGCTGTCTCTGCATCCTTCACGTCCCCATGCCAAGTACCTTACGAATGCAGAGTGTAAGTGTGAGTGTGAGTGTGAGTGTTTTTCGGAGGCAAGTGAGAACCTTATCTACCTTCGAGCTGAATTCGCGCTTGGTTCGCAGTTGCCTTGGCGAGTGGTGGGTTTGGGTAAGCTACTCTGCTAGGATGCCCGCCGCTATCTTGCTATTCAGCTCTTCTCGGCAGCACAGCATCGCTCCGATGTTAAAGGACTCCGCTGTCGGATGATGCCTTGCCGATGACCAAGATGACTCAAGGTTCGCCGTCCCTGCTCGCATCTCACCTGCCGTTACAAAGTCACAGTCGCAGTCTCCCGCAGCCAACCTACTGCAATCGGCCTTATTCCATTGCAGCTCCACGAAACGTGGCTAGGCATTAACGGATCTGCCGCATCAGCTCGCTTTCACTCTCGGCGGATGCGACTGCGTCGATATGCCTTCCGTAAGCCATCGGCGTGCCAGCGCCGCGCGCGCTCCATCACCTCATTACTTTGCAGCAGAGCCGCATAGGCACACCCTAGGTTCCTCCTGAGTTCATCACAGCTTCCCACCTGCTCTGCTTATTCCGTCCTGGGCTGTGTTCCAAAGACCCGTTGGCTGACAACAAAGGCTGCGTGGGAACCTTCTCGAGTTTGTGGCGCAGCGACGGAAATAGAGGGACTCCTCTCGTCCAGCTCGCCGCCGCAGCTAGCTCTTATAAAGCCTTGTCTGCTGTACCTCTACTCAGTTGTCCCCGTCTGAAGCCTCTGCCACAGTCCAGCTTGGAAGTGTTTCTCTGCTCCTACTCTGAAGAGCAACGCGCGCCTACAGCCAAACCTTCTCTGTCAGCCCGAGGGGTGCTCTACTTTCGTAATGCGTGCCAGTTTCATCGTGTCAGCGATATGCTGTCTCATTCCTTTGTTTACCGTACTCGTCAACGCCCAGGCAAGTTCACTCTTCGCAGACACTTGGTGCAATTCTGTTCGTATACACATCTTCGTCGGCAGTATCTTTCCACAATCTCTGACCAAAGCTCTTGTTTCCGCTTGCTGCCGGCCTTTCGCCTGGTCTCATAGAATATGTGCCTTCGAACCATCTACAGCCCCTCCGAGAACTTATTGAATATGACTATGACGGCCAATGCTGGTGGCGCTCCGATTGGATGGTACGCGGTTGGTACCGGAGCTTCCATGGCTGGATCCAACATTATGGTGAGTTGCCTTAGTCCGTGCTTCATAGACAATCAGTTCCGGCGTTGATCCGCTTGTTCTGATTCCGGCCATTGCTAGGTTGGCTGGGTAAATGGCGATGGGAGTGTTACCATGTCGCAACGCACTGGCGTTGGACATGTGCAGCCCCGTCCCTCGTCTTCGCCCACAGCCGCGATCCTCAACACCAGCAACTCGTCGTCCAACAGCTCCATCACTACCTGGTCCTGGGCATTGCCCCTCTCTGGCATGGACTTGACGCCTGCCAAATCAACCCAGTTCATTTGGGCTTACAACAAGAACAACAACCCAGATGCCAGCGCTAGCGCCAACATCATGCGCCACCAAAACTTTGGCGTCCTCACCCTTGACCTCACTAAGCCTTACACTGCCGACAGTGACACCAGTCTTAACAGTCCGTCAGACTCGAATGCGTCTTCCACTTCTTCCAGCCCGCCTCGCATCCTCAACAAACACAACCGTATCATCATCGCGCATATGACCATGATGATCATTGCATGGTTCCTCCTTGTTCCATCTGCGATTCTGGTCGGCCGTTTTGGAAGGACATTATTCAAGTGGTTCCCCGTGCACCGCAACCTCCAGATCGCGGCTTTCGTCTTCGTACTGATCGGCTTCATCCTCATCGTCACCGCCGTTGGGCAAAATGGCGGACCTCATTTTGGAAGCAAGCATGCCAAGGCAGGTTTGGCCATCTTCATCATTATGATACTGCAAATGCTGCTAGGGCAGGTCGGCCACATGACGAAGCGCTTCCATGTGTCAAGGATCGTACACGCTGTTGTAGGGATGGGAGTTACGGTGGCAGCCGTCTGGAACGCTACAGAAGGGTTGAGCCTGTGGCAATGGGCACCACCGAGCTGGGCGCGCTACTTGCTCTGGGCCTGGGCAGCTCTTCTGCTGGTCGTCTACCTGGGCGGCCTGTTTCTTCTGCCCAGAGAAATTCGCCAGTGGAAGAGCGAACAGCAGGGGTCCGGCGAGAAGACCGAACTGCAGCGCCAGGATTCAGGTGCCTACCTCGGCAGTAGGACCCCTCATCAGTCAAACAGCCCCTAAACGACCTCTTGCTGCCCCTCGTTGTCGCTCTGCTTGCGACGCCTCCTATCCGGAAGCGTCAGAGAATTCGTTCGATCGGCCCTTCGGCACGGCACTCCTGTTCACTCCTTTAGAGCCTTTTCAACACTCAGGCTAACTTGTGTACTTGTTTTCGATTTGTTCGGTTCGCCAACAATGCTCTCCCTGTGTGTCTCGCACCGGGTCTTGGGGCCGATAGCCGAGTGTTTCCGGCACAATTTTCGATTCAACAAGGTCGATGGGTGTGGCATGCTGGTAGTCGGAGAACTGTTCGTAAGATGAAGAATCATGCACGCTTGTAGCTGATGAGACCATCAACCTTATTGGACTCGGGCCACGACTGGGCATGGACAAAGTCGGCCCAGATTTGGCGGAGCTGACGGCCGGCGGCGTCAACTTGCGGCCATGCGGCGCCTTTAAGCATCTGTGCGTTCTTCCAGACGTCCTGGCTGGGGAAGAGGAGGGGCAGGTCGATGGCGTGCGAGGAGCCAAGGCGGTTACCGGGGACGCACCAGGTGAGCGTGTAGAGGTAGGCCTGGCCGCCGCCAGCGGACCAGAGCTTAGCAACGTGCTGCGAGCCGTTGTCGTAAAACGAGCGCGTGAAGAAGCGGACGATGAAGCGCGCAAGCAGGCGACCGACAATAGGGAGATCGTGGATCATGTTGAGATAACCCATGGCGTCGACAAAAATGCTGACCTCATCAACTGTATTGCCAACAAGGAGTGCGATATGCGGCGCATTGGCCTTCCAGGCAGCCTCCATCCCTTCCTCGATCGGCAGCGGATACTTGCCGGATTGCGTCGACATGGCCAGATTGGCAGGGTCTCCAAACCGTTTTGCGTTTTGGATGAGCTGCTTGGCTCGTTCGACCACTTTTTCCGTGGTCATGGTGCTGTCGACATCTTTGGCTTCCTCCAGCAAGGCCTGTTGCATCTTGTCGCGACCCGTGCGACATCTCCATGGGGCGCTCTGAACGATTGCCCTCGAGAAGAGGCTGGGGGCTTCGCGAGTGGCGAGCAAGTGAGCAACGGCATCCGCTCCTGCGCTTTGGCCAGCCAGTGTGACTCGGCGAGGATCGCCTCCGAAGGCACGGATGTTGCGTTGTACCCACTGGAGCGCTTGCATCATATCCAGTAAGGCGAGGTTAGGTTGGCGCTTTACGCCGTCGCCCAAGAAACCGAACAGTCCGAGACGATAGGTTATATTGACGGCGATCAGTCTGTGTTCGGCCACGAGACTGGCCGGGTCGTACATGGGGCATTCGCCGGCGCCAGCTATATAGGTGCCGCCGTGAATGAAGCAAAGGACTGGCTGCAGCGTATCGTCTGTTTTCGACTCCGAGTCGCGAGGGGGAAGGGTGACAGCGAGAGTTTGACAATGTTCGTCTTGCTGCAGGCCGTAGGTGGCGGATATGCCCATGACGGCATCGCCAGCCTCGTCCTTGAACTGTGGACAGGCAGGTCCAGACTGGCTAGCATGGAAGGGCTTCTCCCAATCTGGAACGGGCTCTGGATCGCAGAATCTCTTCGCGAAGGCATAGGGGACGCCGCGGGCACGCAAGACGCGGTCATCCTTGTAGGCGACAATGGGACCACACGGTGGCTGGAAGAGCTGCGTGTCGCCGTTCGTTTCGAGTAGCATGGTGACAACAAGTTCATGACAGGGCCGTAGCTCCGTTTATGCTGGCAGGAGGTAGTAGATGACGAGCAGGAAGTGGGACAGGAAGCCGTGGATGATCAAACAAGCCGTTCACAGCTATCTATGCTTTACATTCACATTCACATTCACATGCGACACACATCCGTCTTGCCTTCTCTACCACCAAGAACGACATTGGGCCGGATAGGAGGCTTCGCAGGGTGTGCATGTCATTTCCACGGAGAATAAGGGGCCTTTCGGTTAGCTTCACAGCCACAGGGCCAGGAACGACGAGGGTGGCGGTCGTGCAAGCTCTGGTTGCGGTTAGCGGCAGGGAGACAGGATAAGGTATATGCATGCCTACTACCAGCCGATCCTGCCAACACGCACGGTTAGCGCGGCTTGTTCGGCTTGCGGAATGTCAACTCGCACAGCTTGCAGATTGCCAACAATTCCCGCAGCCAACTGGACTCATAGCGCGCCGAATCCCGCATTGGCTTCCTGCCACAGACACCGAGCTTATCGAAACCGAGAGGAATCTCGATCCGATCTGTCGCATCGTAGATCGGGCCCGATTTGGGATGACGGTGAGTCTAAATTATGTGCAGCTGCAAGTGTGAGTCGTGCGTCGATGTTCCAGAAGCGGCTAGAACGCACTCGCATCATGTGGAGGGGACGAGAAGATTCACACTCTCGCCTTTGTCACCCCGCTCATCATTCTGTGGTTATGACTACACATCTTCGAAGATGTCCAACGTCGAACCTGTCTACCCTATATAACTACCCTCTCGACTCCGACACTGTGGTCTCTGCACCAAATCACTTCTCACATCGCCACACATCATGTCGTTCGAGTTCACAGATAGAGCACAAACGTCCGTATCGGCTGCGCTTCAGCTAGCCAGGGACTTCTCTCATGCCCAAGTGAGCCCAGCACATATCGGCTTGGCGCTGCTGACCGACGACACCAGCAACGCACAGGGCGTCCAGTCTACCAACGAATCAAGCCAGTCGCTTTTCAAAAGCATTTGTCACAAGGCGGGCGTAGATGCCAAGATCCTAGAAGACAAGCTCCGTACCGCTCTGCGCAAATTGCCACAACAGACCCCGGTCCCCGACGACATCAGCCTTTCTTCTGCCGCCCTTAAGATTTTGAAGGAGGCCGAAAACCAGAAAACCACACAGAGAGACGCCTATATTGCCCAGGATCACCTTCTGCTCGCGCTCATTCAAGATGTCAGCATCAAGCAGTATCTCAAGGAAGCCGGCCTGGCCAATGAGCAGCTTCTCAAGACCGCTATCACTCAAACCCGCGGTGGCAGGCACATTGACAGCAAGAGCGCCGAAGCCGGCTACGACGCTCTCGCCAAATATTGCACTGATCTGACCCAGCTAGCCGCTGAAGGCTCTCTGGATCCCGTCATCGGCCGTGACAACGAAATCCGAAGGGCGGTACGTGTTCTCTCCCGACGCACCAAGAACAATGCCGTCCTCATTGGCAGTCCCGGTGTCGGTAAGACCGCCATTGTCGAAGGTCTGGCCCAGCGCGTTGTTGATCGCGACGTGCCGCCCAACCTGCTTGGCAAGATCCTCAGCCTGGACGTCGGCAGCCTCATGGCGGGAGCCAAATACCGAGGAGAGTACGAGGAGAGGGTCAAGTCGGTTCTGTCGGATATTGAAAAGATGACCGCCGACGGTACGCCATGCATCCTCTTTATCGACGAGATGCATCTCCTGATGGCCGGCCAAGGCAATTCGGGCGGCGGCATGGATGCCGCCAATCTGCTCAAGCCTATGTTGGCGCGTGGCAAGCTGCGCGTTATTGGCTGCACCACCGCCACCGAGTATCGACAGTATGTCGAGAAGGATGCCGCCCTGGAGCGACGATTCCAGTCGATCCTGGTCAACGAGCCCTCGGTGGAAGACTGTATTGCCATTCTTCGCGGGCTGCGCGACAAGTACGAGGTGCACCACGGTGTGCGCATCCTCGACTCTGCTATTGTTTCGGCGGCGCAGCTCGCCAAACGCTACCTCACCGACCGGCGGCTGCCCGACTCGGCCATCGACCTGGTCGATGAGTCGTGTGCCGATGTGCGTGTCTCGCGCGAGACGGTCCCGGAAGAAGTGGACAAGCTAGAACGCAAGAGGCTCCAGCTAGAAATTGCCGTACATGCGCTATCGCGCGAGAAGGATGACCAGTCCAAGCAGTCTCTTGAAGAGACAAAAAAGCAGATTCAGGAGATTGACGATGAGCTAGCACCCATCAAGGCCGCCTACGAGTCGCAGAAAGCCAAGGGAGAAGAGATCAACACTGTCCGCAGGAAGATGGAAGAGGTGCGCGCCAAGATTGCCGAGGCGGAGCGACGGTATGACCTCGCCACTGCCAGCGATCTCAAGTTCTACGCACTGCCCGACTTGGAGTCCAAGCTGCAACAGCTGCAAGCTGCCGAGAGAAAGCGCGAAGAGGAGGGACGCGACGCCGAGAGCAATGCGGTGACGTCCGACTCGATCGCCGCGATCGTTTCGCGCTGGACGGGCATTCCGGTGTCGCGGATGCTCGAGTCGGAGAAGAACAAACTGCTGCGGCTGGAAAAGACGCTGGCCAAGGAAGTCATCGGGCAAGAAGAGGCGGTCAAGAGTGTTGCGCAGGCCATCCGTCTTTCGCGGTCTGGCCTGGCGGATGCCAACCGGCCGATTGCCTCATTTCTGTTTGCCGGCTCGTCTGGCTCCGGTAAGACGCTGCTCAGCCGAACGCTGGCCAAGTGCATGTTTGACTCTGCGGATGCCATGGTCCGCATCGACTGCAGCGAGTATTCGGAGAAGCATGCCATCTCGCGGCTGATCGGCGCGCCGCCAGGCTACGTGGGTCACGATGAGGGCGGCGTGCTGACTGAAGCGGTCCGCCGCAAGCCGTTCAGCATTGTGCTTCTCGACGAGATCGAGAAGGCCTCGCGCGAGTTTATCCAGCTCTTTTTGGGCGTCCTGGACGAGGGCCGCTTGCAGGACAGCCAGGGACGGCAGGTTTCGTTCCGCAACACGATTATCATCATGACATCGAACCTGGGCTCGGCATATATCAACGAGGCCGAGGGCGAGATGTCCGAGGCGGTGCGGCAGCTGGTACTGGGGAGCATCCAGGCGGCGATGCCGACCGAGTTTGTCAACCGGATCGACAGCATCGTTGTCTTTTCCAAGCTATCGCGGCGCGATGTCAAGTCGATTGTCGCGGTGCGGCTGCGCGAGATCGAGCAGCGGATCCAGGCCAACGGCGGGCGAGCGCGGCTGGTGCTGGACGAGCCGGCGACCGACTTTCTGGTTGCCACCGGCTTCTCCCCCACCATGGGCGCGCGTCCACTCAACCGCGCCATCCAGCAGGAGCTCCTCTCGCCGCTCTCGATCCTCATCCTCTCTGGCCGCGTCCATCTCAAGGACGACCCCGCCATCCACGTCCAGTTCGACCCGCACCGCAACGGCCTCGTCGTCCGCGCCAATCACGATCCCCACCCCGACGCCGACGCCGACCTTGCCGACGAACCCATGTCCGACGACAATGACGACGACGGCTTTGAACACGCACACATCGAGGAGGACCCCCTCGACTAAACCCATCGCCGCACTTCGCATCGTCCCTATCCCACTCGCTCGCAGACGCATTACGCATTTTTGTCCTGTCACCGCGTCGTGTCCCATTGTACATGCATACTGAATAGCATCGCCTGTTGTCACCGAAATGTTGGCGGTTTGTGTGGGTGTGGTCTGCGGTGACGGGGGAGGAGGGAGGGTTAGATCTTGCCTCTGTCTTTGGCGGGGGGGTCGGGAAGGGGGGTGATGAGAGAGCCTTGGGTCTCGCGCTCGATTTGGGGGACGAGCTGGTGGAGGAGGGCGAGGTCGTTGCCGATGAGGGAGATGTCTACGCCGTTGTTCCACTTTGGGTAGGAGCCGACCTTGATGGCGAGGGGCGCGCAGTGGGTGGTGAGGCGGGCGAGGAAGGGGGCGATGTGCGACTCGGGGAGGCGGGTATGGACCAGGATGCGGTGCGGGCGCGGGCGCGCCGGATCGAGTGCGATGTACGGCGGGAGCTCGTCGAGCAGCGCCTGCGACGCCGAGCGCAGAAGACCACGGCGTTAGCCACCGCCCTGCTCGCACGTATGTCCCTCCCACAGCAGCTTACCTCAAACAGCCGCGGCACGCCCGGCAGAATACACAGCGTACCCGCCATGCGCACCACCGGCACCCACAGCTTGTCGGACGGGTAGATCACCTCGACCTGCTTGGACGGAAACAGGGCCATGCGCTTCCGCGCCGTAATCATCTGCAGAGGCACAGCGCACAGAAACCAAAGTCAACATCGCACCGCAGGGCGCAGCGGGGGCGAGATGCGCAAGGCAACGTACCTCTTCGGTGATGGTAGAGGTATCGACCTTCCTGGCCTTGAGATTTTCGGCCATGCGGCGGAGGGTCTCGTCGTGATACTGGAGCGGTGTTGCGTCGAAGGCGTCGGCCATGCTCTGGTAGGTAATGTCGTCGGGGGTGGGGCCGATGCCGCCGGAGGTTACGACGAGGTCGAACTGGCTTGCGAGGCGACGCGCAGCCTCGACAATGGTGTCGTGGTCGTCGGGGACGACCTCGATGCGCTTGAGGTCGATGCCGAGGGTGAAGCAGAAGGTGGCAAAGTAGTGCGAGTTGGTGTCCTTGGTCTTGCCGTTGAGCACCTCGTCGCCGATGATCAGGCACGCGGCGGTGGCTACATACCGGTGCTCGCCGCGCGGGCTGGGCAGCGGCGGTGGCGTCTTTTCAAACGTCGGCAGCTGGTCTGCCAGATGGGTGGGCGCAGACATGGCGCCGAGATGGACACGAGCAAGCGCTGCCCCACCACGGCGCGGGACAGAGCCGTCGAGCGCAAACGCAGCCACCACCGCCGGCAACCTGGGCGCGCAACCAACACGCCAACAAGGAGCGAACAAAGCCAAGCCCGCACGCACCGGCTGCGAGCGCATCAGACAAGCGCACAACGAGCAGGGCCGAGATGGTGCGGTCCGGATGGTAGTCCGGTCCCAGCCCGCGTGCTGGTCCGAACCCAGTCATACGTCATGCGTCATCAAGCGCCATCCGTCGTCTTAACACTGTCCCCTTCCTCGCGCCATCTTCCCGATCCGCGACGGTGACACACCTTCCCACCTGTCAATAGCAGCGACCGGCCCGCTCAGCAGCATCGGGATCTGCGGCAAGACGATCAAGGACGATCAAGGACTTGCTCGACCTCTCCCATACACGCACCAGCGTTGGCGAGCGCTGCAGTACGTCTACCTTTTATCGCGCCCTCCTCGCTCTCCCCAGCATCGGCAATACCTAGCTCGCACTGTCACACGCATGCATCCATTTCGTAGTACGATTCATTCGCTTGGACATTGGCAGGGGCGGTTCTGGGATTTGGGTTATGCGTCGGCGTGGACCCAGGGGACGACGGTGTGAGGGTGGCCCGAGAGGTGGAGTGTGGTTTCGGCGAGGGGGTGGCCGGGGGCGTCGAGTTCCAGATGGTAGGAGCCGGGGTAGAGGCGGGAGGAGCCGTCGGTGTCGGCGCGGGCGAGCGCGCCCATGGTGATGGCGAGGTGGGCGGTGGCGGTTGCGCCGGGGGCGATGTTTTTCATCTTGGCGTAGGCCACCAGCGAGCGCTTGGGGTGGGGGGCGGGACCGTTGGTGTGGCGCGCAAAGACCAGCGCGACGTAGTCCGAGGTGCGCTTGCCCGTGTTGGTGACCGCTGCGCTGACGGTGGCCACCGTCTTGTGCTCGTCGTACGTGTCACCCTGGGCGTCGGCGATGGCTGCCTTGCCTGGGCCGCTCAGCTTCGCTTCGAAGCGGGTGTAGTGAAGCCCGTGGCCGAATGGATAGACCGGCTCGCCGCTGTACCACTTGTAGGTGCGGCCGGGGTAGGCGCCGTCAGGACGCAGTGCCATGCGTGTCGGCGGGGCATTGTCAATGTAGTGCGCCGGGTACTGCGTCACGGGCAGGCGGCCCGAGGGGGACTGGTGGCCTGCGACGAGGTCCATGAGCGCAAGCGCGCCCGACTGGCCCGGGTAGCCTGCCCAGAAGAGGGCGTCGACGTTTGCGTCTGCCTTGAGGCTCGAATCGTCCAGCTGGCCGCCGCCGAACTGGAGGACCACGACGGGCGTGTGGCGCGCGCCGCGCTTGGCGGCGTCGGCAAGCTTGTGGATCAGCTCCAGCTGGTTTCCGGGCCAGTGCAGCGACTTGCGGTCGAGCTCCTCGCTCTCCACAGTGCTGTCCAGCCCTCCGGCAAAGATGACGGCGTCCACATCACCCGCTGCGCGCACCGCGGCGTCGAACTGGTCCGTGCTGTTGCCGGCAATGCTGGTGCCGTTGACCCAGACCACCTCGTCGAACGTGCTGCGCGCCGCGTCCAGGAGCGGAATCGTGAATGGGCCCGGGCCGGCATAGTTGCCACGCAGCGCCACGGTCGCGTTCGAGTAGGGCCCCACCAGCGCCACCTTGCGCACCTTGCTCGTGTCGAGCGGCAGCACCCCGCTGTTCTTGAGCAGCACCGCCGACGCCACCGCAGCGCGGTACGCAACATCCTGCGCCGGCTTGGTGTTGACATCCGCCCAGCTCAACTGCCGCAACGGCTGCGTCTCGGCCGCGTCAAAGTAGCCCAGCCGCACCAGCGAGGCATACATCCGCGCCACCGCCGTCCGCAGCACCTTCTTGCTCGTCAGATTCTGCGCCAGTGCCGCATCCAGATTCTCCGAGTAGGTCGCCCCGCAGTTCAGGTCGGTCCCGGCATTGATCGAGTCCGCCGCCGCCGTCAGGTAGCTGTCCGAGTAGTGATGCCCGTCGTATACATTCGCCACCGCGTCACAGTCCGACGTCACGTAGTTGTGCAGCTTGTCGAAACCCCACGACTTGCGCGCCAGCGTCTCGAGGTAGTATTTCGATGCCGACGGAGGCACGCCATTGACGGCGTTGTACGAGGTCATGAGGGTGGTCGCGCCGCCGTCGCGCACGCACGCGCGGAACTGTGGCAGAAAGAAGTCGGCCAGGTCCTGGTTGGAGACGATGGCGTCAAACTGGTAGCGCTCGACGCCGCCGAAGGCTTCGAGGTCGTAGGCGAGGTAGTGCTTGCAGGTGGCGGCCACCTTGAGATGCATTGGGTCGTCGCCCTGGAGGCCCTTGACCATGGCCACGGCGAAGCGCGCCATGTGCAGCGGGTCCTCGCCGACAGTCTCCTGGCCACGGCCCCAGCGCGGGTCGCGGAAGCAGTTGATGTTCAGCGGGCTGTACAGGTTGAGACCCGAGAAGCCGGCGTTGTTGTAGGCGCGCGTCTCGTTGGCAATGTGGTTCGCCACCTCGCCATACAGCCCGTCGTCAAACGTCGCTCCCAGGTTGATTATCTGCGGGAAGTTGGTCGCCGACGCAAACTCGCCCTGCTTCTGGAACGAGACTCCGGGCGAGCCCGAAACGCCGTGCAGCGCCTCGCTCCACCACTGGTACGCCGGCAGCCCGAGCCGCTTGGAGCCGCCAGCAAAGTTGACCGTGTTGTTGATCAGCTCGTGCTGTGTAAACTCGGAGACCAGCGCCTGCGCGCGCTCCCAGTAGTTGGCACTCGGGTCGCACACCAAATTGCCCGACAGCGGGCCGTTGGCACAGTCCGGGAAGCTGTAGTTCAGATGCATCGCCGCCAGAGGCGACAATGTGATGACGCGCTTGATCAACATGGTTCACCGTGCTACAATCCGGGCAGGAAAAAGATGGAGAGAGAAGATGGAGTGCAGCCCTGATTACGCCCCCCGCTCCAGCCGTTTTTATAGGCCCGTAAGCTGCAAGAGGTGGAGCGTGGTGAGCTTCGCGCAAAGCCCTGCGACCCACTTCCCATCTCCTAGAAACCGCAACGGAGGCGTGTGGTTCAGAATGTGTACAAGGCCGTGGCGCCCTTGTGCCAGGATAGCCGGTCACCGAAAAGGGAGAACGTAAATCCGCACAGCTGGGGACCATTTGCCGAAGAGGAGGCAGCTGACCTGACGAACTGTGATGACAGAAGGAACGTTCCGTTCGACAACGAGGACCGAGCTAAGGCCGCGACATGCCCAGGGAAGCTGCTGCTGAAGGGATTGCTTACCTGCTGCTGCCCACCCCTACCATGCTCGGCTGTGCGTGATGGACGAGCAGCCTGTTCGGCTAGCCGAATGCGTCGTCTGGGTGGGGGTCGCCGGTGTCCGTCTGGCCGTTCCCCCGCTTCGGCTGCGTGTGCGGTTTTTTTTCGTGAGAAGGTAGCCCAGATGGTGTGGGAACATGATGCCGGTACCTGTGGTGAGCGAGGGCGGGGGGTACGGAGAGGATGGGGACAAACGGGTCGACGGTGCAAGCGGAGTTGGTACTGGGCGCTGTTGGACAGTGCACCTCTGGGGTCGACGGCGGACTGAGATGTGCCAAGCAATCCGCACCCTTCCTCCCCACATTACATCCATCCTGCCCTCGTCTTTCTTTCCAAAAACCGTTGCTGCGTGTCCGACCGGCGTGCTCGACCGGTGACTTTTCCTCATCTCGCAGCAGCAACGTTGGCGTCGCTGGCCCAACCTTCATCAGGGCCACATCTGCCGAGTACTTTGCGAGACGCTAACCCACGACGTACTCGGCTGGCCGCGGCTGGGTAGCGAGGTGATCACACCGATCCGGGGCGGCGCCACTGGCTCTTTCGTAGAGACCTTTCTAGTGGCCGCGATTGCATCGACGGACCGGCGTCCATTACTGTGCGTACGGTGGAAGAGCTGCCCGGCTGCGGCTGTGAGAGATGACGCCCGGCTGCGGCTGTGAGAGATGACGCCAGACTCGTAGCTCAGCAGTGGGGTGCTCCGCGGCAAGGCAGCGGCGGCCAGCAGTCTTCCGCAGTGCCTCCAGTGAGCACGCTGCGGTGCCTTGCAATACGCACGGTGGTTAGGATGTTAGTGTGTGGCGGCTCACCTCGGCCTTAACAAGTGAATCCGACTGACGCCCAACCCTTGTTAGGTCGGCAAACTGAATATGCGGAGTGAAAAGCAAAAACGGATGGAAAAAGAAGACGGAAATCGAACCAATAAATCACAATCACGATGAAATTCATCAGAACGGTGAGCTAGATGGCCTGTTAGACCGTTTCGAAACGGTCGAGCAAGGAGTTCTCTAAGCGTCCTCGTCGGCGTCGCTCCTCACCACATTGTGTCCCACCGAACGCCGCCGGTAGCTGCACAGCATCTTCCTTATCCAGCGCGTTGCTGCCGACTAGAACATCGTCCAGCTTCCGTAGTGAACGTCTCTCGTGTGGATGTCTTCGGCGCAGCTGGGTGATCTCGGCTCATCTGCGGCTGACGCTTGGACCTACCAGCGCTTTTCTGACGCGATGGCCATCCTCTCCAAATACATCGGCAGCTTCACCGCCGGGGCGGTGCTGCTGTTGGCACTCGTCTCGCCGCGCTCGCAGCGGCTGCGGTTCTACCTGAACTCGCTCATCTACATCACCGGCCTTGGCATCTGCTCCGCCTGGGGTGTCATTGTCTCCATCCTCCTCACGCTGATCCCCGGCCAGAGGCTCAACATCAACAAGGTGGTTGCCAGGAGCTTCTACTACCTCACCGGCCCGCTCGTCGGCGTGAGGTTCAAGGTCGAGGGCGAGCAGCACTTTGACCAGGCTCGCCCCGCGGTTCTGGTTGGCAACCACCAGACCGCGATGGACATCCTCTACCTTGGCCGCATCTTCCCCGGCTACGCCAGCATCATGGCTAAGAAGGAGCTCCAGTTCGCGCCTCTTCTCGGCCAATTCATGACCGCCTCGGGCGCCGTCTTTATCAACCGCAAGAATCTCAAGGACAGCATCCAGGCGTTCCAGAAGATCGGCGAGACCATGAAGCGCAAGAAGCTCAGTCTCTGGATCTTTCCCGAGGGGACACGCAGTGGGTTGGCGACGCCCGATCTGCTGCCGTTTAAAAAGGGTGCGTTTCATCTGGCCATCCAGGCGGGCGTGCCCGTGGTGCCCGTGGTGTGCGAGAACTACAACCGGCTCTTTGACGGCCGTTCGCGCTTCGAGTCGGGTGAGGTGAAGATCAAGGTTCTGCCGCCCGTGCCCACCGCGCATCTCACCACGCAAGACGCCGCCCAGCTCGCCACCACCGTCCGCGAAATGATGCTCGCCGAACTCCGCGCCATGGACCTCCTCCGCCAGCACCAAGACCTCCGCTCCACCTCCACCCCCGACGCCGGCATCGCCGGCGTCGCCGGCCTCTTTGCCAAACTCGTCGGCTCAGGCTCGTCCCTTGTCCCGCTCAACCGCAAGGTCGACAACCGCGAGAAACAGCTCCGCTCACAAGGCACCTCCGGCCAAAACCCCGCCGACTACCACCTGGTCTCCGAGGCCGACAAGTCCGACGGCAAGTCGACCGACAAGTCCAAGTGATCCTTTCCATCTTGCCTGCGCCGCAGCGGCTTGTGCGCCCCAAGCAGCCGCCGTGACGCAAAAAAGCACCACCTCTGAAGCATTTTATGTTCGCTGCGCTTGTAGTAGTTGATGGTTCTTATCGAAACAGGGCGCACACGCCGATGCACTACATTTGAATGCGCTTTCTGTGTACTGTATACTGCGGCGGATGGGATGCGGCAGAGGTCGGGTCAGGCGCGAAGGGGCGAGACCAGGCTGGTGACAAAGGCGCGGAGCGTCTTGCCGGCATCGGCGCCCCAGAGGCCGATCGAGACCTGGTCGCAGCAGCGTTCAAAGGCAGGAGTGTGGGCGACAAGGTGCCAGTGCTGGTAGACGTAGGTGCGGATGCTGGCATGCAGGCCAGGGTAGATGGCTGTGGCGAGGAGGAGCGGGAACGCCGACGGCGGCGTTAGCGACCCGACCAGCTGCAGCCCTGCCAGCCGCGACAGATCCTCCATGTGATAGCGATGAGCCAGCTTGAACAGCGCGAGCGCCGACACGGGCCCGGGCGCCTCCGCCGGATGCTCGTGCAGATCGCTGGCCAACCCACCCACTTGCTGCCCATGCCCGCCATGCCGGTGCGGATGCCCAGCCGAACGGCCTCCCTCGTCAGCATGATGCGCCGAGGGTGAGGGCGGAGCAGAGCCCGGTAGGCCAGCACCGCCACCGCCTCCGCTTCCTGCACCGGCAATCAACGGTGCAGCCGTCCTGAGGCTGTTGCCACTTGCTCTGGGCCGCACCGAGCCAGAGGTCGGTGCTCCGTAGTGCTGCGAGCCGAATGGCGCCGAAGTGTCTCTGTGATGACCGCCCGATGAGGCGGAAGGCGTTAGACCCATCGCCGAGGTCCTGCTCGAGTCGGCCTCCTCCATGCCAAGCTCTTGCCTCTCCATCAGTTGCGATACCGGCGTCCAGTCAGCCAAGAAGCCAGCATGTGTGACATCGCTGGTCGCCGAGCCAGAGGAAAGATAGCCCTCGTTGGCGTCCCGCGCCCACTCTTCGTCCAGAATCGCGCTACGGACATCCTCATCTTCCGCAAAGCGGATCTCCTCGGTGTAGAGGTAACGTAATAGCCAGTACGTTGTAACAAAGTCGGCGTCAGGGATGCGCAGCGAGCGCACGCTCCTCCCGGGCACCGGACCGGCTCGTCCGTCTGAATAGCTCCGGCCGATGCCTTCGCTAAAGTCGGACATGAGCATCGTGCGGAAATACTCGCTCCTGCTCTTCAGGATGCTGGAATGTGCCCAGAGCACACGGTCGCGGACCAGCACATTGTCGGGATCACAATGCCACTCCTCCTCGTCAGCAGCGTCCGCCTCTATTGGGCTTCTAGACCCAATCGGATACGGGACGACTCGATTCGGTTGGCGATTTCCGTCTTCAGCAGAAGCCGAGCGAGGTAAACGCAGGCCCCTCTCACGTACGACAATACGGACGTCGCCAGAGTTGGCATCGTCCAGAAGACCCCGCAAGGATTCGAGCATAGCGCGCGGCACCAGATGATGTCCGTCCACTTCAAAGGCAGGTCGAATGCTAAAATTGGCTTGATCTCCAGGCGACGCTACGGTGTAGCCTGGGCCGAGGCTGAGCTGCACGGTTAGGGCGCAAGCGTCATCTCTCAGAATGCTCGGGTCTTCAAGCATCTGCGAGACACTGGGAAGATCATGGCAGGCAAAGAATTCGGCCTCGCGCCTGAAGGTGTAATCGTAAAACTGTCGCCAGGTCCAGCCGCCGCTGGCCGAACCTCTGTGTCCTATCGTTTCGCGACTAGGCCGGATGCCAATCATGATGCTTGTAGGAATCTCGACGTCTGCGTGGCTGTAGTCAAGGACCATGGCAGTGAGATAGACGGACAACACTGTTATATGGGTGGCGCGCGCCTCCGGTCCAGTATCGGTGCCGTTTTCCGTGGCCTCCATGGCGGGCGGAAGATTGTTATCGGCCTGAGAACCGGTCGGCGTGAGGTTATCTGTGTCAAGTTGGTCTTGCGACAGGGCCCGGGTAGTGCGAACCAGCTCCATTTTCCATTTACCATCGCCAAAGAGGGGCTGGCTTGTCCAGACTTCACTCTTACCGGCGCCGGCGCTGACAGATCGACCGCCTTCAGAAGGGGGCGTGGAATGCTCCACTTCTTCACGAAGCAAATGCAAGTCTCTGACGTTCCAGGTGAAAGAAATGGTCGTCGTCTCTCGGAATGTTGGCTGGGATAAGAGTAAATTGGGATGGCGCAAGCTGGAGTCGGCCGTCGATGTTTGCGCCATTTGTGTCTGCAGTTGATGATAGGTCAATCCTGCGCTGGAGGACGAGCTGGACAGATGGCTTACATGACGCGGGGGGCCTGTCTGAAATTGTAGCGTGTTGATTCGAGGGCTAGAGTGACCCTGCATCTGGCTTGCAAACGGCGCGGAATCCCTGTGAGAGGCGTTCCGAGAAGCCGAGTTGGCTGTATACACGACTCTCGGCCTCCAGTGGCTCGGTCTGGCGGTCGTGTCGTGGGCGACGGCGTTGGCATCATGCGAGTAGAAGCCGAACATGGATGGGATCGTCCCCGAAGCATCCGGAGCAGCCATGGCAGAGGCAAAGGAGAGAGCAGAATTCGAAGGATGAGCCAAGGACTGCCGACTGCGCCGCGAACTAACTGATGAGGGAGCCGGAGTGGCGAGCGCAGAGGAAGCTGGACGGGGGGATGCTGCCTGTGTGGCCATTGCCGTCGAGTTGCTGGCACGCCCAACCGGAGTGCTGGTGCCCGAAGTGGACGAGGAGGAAGAGTTGCTCGCTGCCAAGGTTGAGGCGGTGCTTCGGGGAAGCAGTGAAGTCGAGGATGTAGAGCAAGGCAGAGGCTCTGCGGCACTACTACTGGCAGCTGCCGGCAGAGGGGCTGAAGATCGATCCGGGGCACTAGCAGCCGGATTGTTCAGCTGAGCGGTGGTAGGAGAAGTGGCACTTCTGGAAGTAGGTGTAGATGCAGTCGAAGAGGGCTGTTCGTCTGGCTGTGGTATGCTTGCTCGTGACATCAGCGACTGATTTGAAGTGTCCGGTGTCGGAAGGGCAGAGGGTGCTGCTGCTGCAGCTGGCGGCACTGACGTCGTCCTTGCTGCTGCTGACAGCTGGGAGGAGGAAGACGGCGGCGTTGAAGACGCTGTCGACACCCTTGAACTGTCGGGGTCGGATGCCATTGCGAAATGAATAGGCAGCTACACGTCGGTGGGCGAGGCCGCACAGGTAGTATGTGTGGGAATTACACCGAATGGAGCAGAGCAGACAGCAAGGATCGACCAGAATATGAGCTGCTAACCGCCAGCGCTAACAAGCGTCGGTGATGCCGTGCCGTGGATATACGCTCGAGAAAGTGGATGGATCGATGGATCGTTGCGTTCGGCGGCGATACGAGCCTACTCACACTGATCTACTATCGATGTGACTTTTCAGTTCCGGTGGGTAAGGGCTGCTCCTATCATGCACCATGCATGCATCGAGACCCTGAATCACAAAATCACAGTCACGTTTCCCACGTCGCCCCACATGCCTCGTCTTTAGCAACACACACCACTCACAGGAGATCGGGCCGCCCGACCTATGTAGGTTTCCTAGTGTTAAAGTTTAATGCTAATTTCCTGAGTTCCAAGGTGAATCTGATCTGTCCCCATTCTCTCGGGTGATCCGGTTCCGCGGCTCAGGCTACTTGCCCCGGCTCCGCAGCCCCCTGCTCAGGTGCACCCCGCATCCAGCAAGTCGCCACGAAACATTCTCGCGACCCTGTCGGAACTGCCATGCTCTCGCGCGCCTGCATGCCTGCCTTTGCGATCCTCCGTTCCCACACTCGTTCTTCGGCAGTAGCGAAGGTGTCGGGCCGTGTGCGAAATGGTTCGGCGGGCCTTAGAAACCCTCTCCTGCGGTGGCACCAAGCAGACAAGTGACAGACAGCGGGGAAATTGTGACCTCCATCGGCTTGTCAGACGGGGTTACAAAGAAGCTCGCGTACAAGCCGTTCGAGGAGCGTTTTTCTCTCGATGGGTGGGCACTGACCGGTCGCCACCAATGACGCAGCTAGTAGCTCCATATTCACCAATTAACACCGTATGCATTTCTGTGAAAGTGAATCCAAACGCTCAGATCTGCATCCTACCTGCCAGATTCACGGGCATTTTCGCAGCGCTTCCGATCTGGTGATTTTCAATTACATCTAACTTCGAGTGGGAGTATCCCCGCACGCTTCAGCTAAGCCGCTACCGGCTAGCTTCCGCATCCGCAGGCAGTGAAGACTGCAGCTTGGGCCCTATGTCACTGGCTCGTCTATTCACATCCCAACTGAGCAGTCTCCTGCGCGAACGAACCGCATCCTTCGTCCGTCGCTTGCCAGTCTTAGCCTTTTGCCACCATCTCTACCTACCTGCGATTGCCGCCAACCGCAGTATCTGCCTCCATCGATCGTCCCAAATTCTCCTGTACGTGCAGCATCTACGCTGTCGAGCTTCGCCAAGCCAGTCCACTACGCAAGCATGGCTGCCCCCACCGTCCCCGCCGTCGAGGCTGGTCTGAGATACACACCTGTCGATGATATCCCTAAGATTGTTTCGGACCTTCGAACGGCCTTTCTCAGCGGTAAAACTCGCTCCGTCGAGTATCGCAAGAATCAGCTCAAGCAGATTGCCTACATGATCAAGGACCATGAGGAGGACTTGGTAGAGGCCGTGCGCAAGGATCTCGGACGCTCCAGATTTGAAACTATGTCTGCCGAGCTCGTTTCCACTACTAACGAGGTTGTGGAAACCGTCAAGAACCTCGACAAGTGGGCTACGCCTTCGAAGCCTTGGCCCGGCATGGCCTGGGCTTTGCATGGCGCCACCGTGCGACCTGAACCCAAAGGCACTGTGCTGGTTATCGGTGCTTGGAACTATCCTATCACTCTCCATCTCAGTCCCCTCGTTGCTGCTATTGCGGCCGGCAACACTGCCATCCTGAAGCCGTCCGAGGTGTCTGCCCACACCGCCAAGCTTCTTTCTGAACTATGCAGCAAGTATCTCGACCCGGAATGCTTCCGCGTCGTCAATGGCGGTATCCCCGAAACGACGGCGCTGCTCGACCAGCGTTTCGAGCACATCTTCTACACCGGCAATGGCACCGTCGGGCGCATCGTTGCCGAGAAGGCCGCGAAGTGGCTTTGCCCTACTACCCTCGAACTCGGAGGCAAATCGCCCGCCTACGTCGATAAGAGTGCCGACCTGAGCATTGCTGCCACCCGACTGCTCTGGGGAAAGACGCTCAACTGTGGCCAGACATGTATCGCACCAGACTACGTATTGATCCCTGAAGAAATTCAGGCCGAATTTGTGCAAGAGGTGAAGAAGGCCTATGCCAAGTTTTGGCCCGAAGACAAGGGTGGTGTCGCCAGTTCTGAGAGCTACGCGCGCATTGTCAACACTGGTCACTGGAAGCGTCTCCATTCCACGCTCTCGGATACTAAAGGCAACGTGGAGATTGGCGGCGACGGAGAAGAAGCCAGCAAGCTTTTGAAACCCACTGTGATTTCCAACGTCCAATTTGACGATGCTGTCATGACCGGCGAGCTGTTTGGTCCGATCCTGCCCATCGTTCCGGTCAAGGACATGGAGGCGGCTGTCAACTTTATCAATTCGCGAGATCAGCCCCTGGCGCTCTACCTATTCGCCGGCGACAAGAAGGCGAAGGAGTACTTTTTCGATCACACCCGCTCCGGAGCTTGCATACAAGGCGACGTTCTGATTCACTTTTTTGTCGGCGCGCTGCCATTCGGCGGCACGGGACCGTCCGGCTATGGCAGCTACCACGGAAAGGCGGGTTTCGACCAGTTCAGTCATCAGCGGGCCGGTCTGGACGCGCCCTCGACCGGCGTTCTGGGCAAGATCATCGAAGCGGTCATGGCCATGCGGTACCCGCCTTATACCAATGGCAACCTGAAAAAGTTCCAGTTGATGGTCGGCGAGAAGGTATCGTTTAAAAGGCCTTCCAACCCGCACTCGAGCAAGACTCTTCAATCGGTAAGTGCCCCGTGACCGCGCCATTCGCTTCGTTTCCTTCCTGTCCATCCTCGTAGCCCCTCCCCCTGCCCTCCTTCCGGTTTGTTTACGTATCAACGATGTTGGTTGTCTGCAGACGCGTAGGTTTGGTCCGTACGGCGCAGGTCTATAGGGCGGCAATAACGTATGGTAAACATGTGTCTTGTTGCCGCCTCTGGTACCTTTTCCCCCCGCTCGTCTACCCCACTATCAGCATCTCCGTTGGCCACGCGCGGAACACCTTGCTGAGCAGCGCTTGCCTTCCCCTTTTTCGTTTCTTCCATATACCCGCTTATAAACTCCTCGTACTGCCTACCACCGTGTTCTCGCTGTCTGTTCATCACGTGACGCTCTGGCTAATGTTTCCCTTACTCTGCTCCCTCCCGGCTTTCTTTTTCCACCTTGCCGGCGCGCGCTTTTCCGGTTACCACTTGGACCTTTCGACTCGATCGGATTCTCTTGGCATCAAGAGGCTCGAGCCTGGAAAGTGAGGAACCGCGCGTTTTGGCTGGTCCTGCTCGCGGCGCTCCTGCTTGGCGCCCGTTCCCGGGGCCTGATCTCGTCCTACTGAACGTCCGACGCCGTGCATGCGCCTAGTTGATCTTCGCCTTGGCCATGCTCGCATGTTTCTCGTTTGCCTGCCCCTTGGCGGCGGTTGCATTCCACCGACAAGCTGTTTCCGTCTCTGTATACCGTCCTGACTGGCTATAAGTTTGACTGGCCGGACTTGCGGCCGTCTTTCCTCAGCTTCAGTGCGGCAGCAAATGAAACAGAGGTGCCATGCCACTGCGAAAGGGGCGGGCTGACAGGAGCATCAGCATGGACACGAGTCGCGGTTGTTCCACTTGGCGCGGCTGGTTGAGGAGCTCGGAAAGCCGGCAAGGTCGCGGCCGGGAGCTAGATGAACAACGATACGGACCAGCCTGGATCATGTTACCTTTTTGGCTACCCTTCCCTCGTTCCAGTCCTTGATATACCTACCCTCTTTACTTTGCTGCCCGGATTTGTATTGCCGTTGCTGCGCCGGACTAGTTCTTTGCTCTATCTCGCTTCCCCGCCCTGCGCTCAACCGTACTGCCTGTTCTTGTAGTGGCCCGCGCTTGCCCTGCTTTGAAAATCGAATCTGTGTTTTCTGCGTCGCGTAAGGGCGCCGCTCAGCCGGGCGAGAGATTCCAAGCCGACTTGGCCGGCGAGAAACTGCCCCGCTGGGCCGGAGCCAAGCCGAGTTCCGGAGGGGCGGTGGCTGGGGGAAGAAAAGGCGGGGGCGCCAGTGGGCAATGCGGGGATGAAGCATACCACCACGACACCGACACACGGGCACGGCGTTGCTGAAGACATAGCGGAACCCAACGCGCAAGAGAACAGCAGAGGATGGTTGACGAGAGCACGTCTGGCGGGGTGGGGCAGGAGTACGGGGAGGTGCGGCAGGCGATTGATGTGGATGCGCTGAATGCGTACCTGGCTGCGACGGTGGAGGCGATTGCGACGCCGGTGACGGTGAAGCAGTTCAGCTATGGGCAGTCGAATCCGACGTACGTGCTGTTTGATGCGGCGGGGACGCGGTATGTGCTGCGGAAGAAGCCGGTGGGCGGGTTGATCTCGGCGACGGCGCATGCGGTGGAGCGCGAGTATCGCGTGCTGGGGGCGCTGTATGCCTATACGGCGGGCTTACCGGCGGACTCCGAGGACCGCGTGCCCGTGCCGCGCGTCTTCTGCCTTTGCGAGGACACGCGGATTGTGGGGACGCCGTTCTACGTGATGGAGTTTCTCGCCGGGCGGATCTTTGAAGACTACCGGTTCCTGGAGCTGGCGGATGCGGACGAGCGCGCAGCGTGTTGGCGGTCGGCGGTGTCGACGCTGGCGGCGCTGCATCGCGTGCGCCCTGCTGCGATTGGGCTGGACGACTACGGAGCCGGTGCGGCATTCTACCCGCGGCAGGTGCGCGGTCTGGGGCGTGCCAGTGCGGCCCAGGCGGCGGTGACCGACGCTGACGGCCGCGCGGTCGGCGCCATCCCGCGCGCGGCCGAGTTCCTACGCTGGTTCGAAACCCACATGCCGCCGGACGAAAACACGCTGATCCACGGCGACTACAAGATCGACAATCTCGTCTTCCACCCACACCAGCCGCGCGTGATTGGCATTCTGGACTGGGAGCTCTCGACGCGCGGTCATCCGCTCTCGGACCTGGCTAACCTGCTGCAGCCGTTCAGTCTGCCGTGTACGACGCCGGACCAGATCGGCGATCCGGGACTCTGGCAGCGCGCGCGCGCCGAGGGCAGTCTGCTCGTCCCGCTCGGCGGCCTCACCCCCGCCCAGTCGCCCGTGCCGACGGAAGAGAGCCTGATCCGCCTCTACACCTCCGCCACCAACCGCCCCTACCCGCTGCCGCACTGGACCGCCGCCAAGGCCTGGGCCTGGTTCCGCCTCGCCGTCATCAGCCAGGGCATCGCCGCCCGCATCGCACAGCGCCAGGCCTCCTCCGCTCAGGCCAAAATCTACGGCTCCAAATTCCCCGCCTGCGCCGAAGCCATCTTCACCGTTATCCAAACCGACACCGCCGCCGCACCCCCCTCGAAACTCTGACCTGACCGCACCAGCACGCCCCGGCTGCCTGAAAACACACCTTCGAAGTAGGACGCTCGATCGGAATTTATTCGTAGTGTGGAAAAAGCGCCCGTGTGGATGTGTATACACGGGAGATTACGCGGTGGAGGGGGGTTGGCCGGCGCGGTCAGCACCGGCGATGCGGCGAGCGGCGAGGATCATGTCGACGATGGCGTCGACGCCCTGGTCGAGCTTGACCGAGGTGAAGGCGGTGGGGGCGCGGTCGCGGACGCGGTCGGCGTCGCGCTTCATGACGGCGAGGTCGGCGGCGACGTGGGGGGCGAGGTCGATCTTGTTGACGACGAGCAGGTCGGACTGGGTGATACTGGGCCCGCCCTTGCGCGGCACCTTGTCGCCGCCGGCGACGTCGATCACGTAGACGTGGAAGTCGGCCAGCTCGACCGAGTAAGCGGCGGCCAAGTTGTCGCCGCCGGACTCGACAAAGAGGAGCTGGGTGGCAAACTCGGCCTGCAGCTGCTCCAGCGCCTCCAGGTTGGCCGAGATGTCCTCGCGAATCGCCGCGTGCGGGCAGCCGCCCGTCTCGATCGCCCGGATCTTGCTCTCCGGCGTCAGCGCGCTGTGCCGCCGCAGGAACTCCTGGTCCTCGCGCGTAAAGATATCATTCGTCACCACACCTACGTTCAACTGCTCCCGCAGCTTGCGGCACAGCGCCAGCAGCAGCGCCGTCTTGCCCGACCCCACCGGCCCGCCAATGCCCACGGTAAAGGCGCGCTCGTTCCAGTTCCGGTTCTCATAGTTTGGCAGCAGCCGGTCGTTGAACTTGCCCGGATGGTCCATGATATCGTGCGTGTGGCCGTGCTCGTTGGCCGCGGCGGCGTGCGAGTGCGAGTGCGAGTGCGCCTCTTGGCCGTTCTGCGCCGCCACCGGCGCCGCGTGCAGGAAGGGAACGCCCGTGTGGGCGAGCGCATCGGTGGCCATCCGCAGCGCGCCCTCCTTGGTGGCATTGCCGGCGATAAAGCCGGACTGGTGGACAAAGATGCAGCCGGGGATGCCGGTCAGATCGCTCAACGGCTGGTCGCGGATGCCCCTCCAGGGCTCCGGCAGCGCCTTGCGCGAGACAAAACTCTCGGGCGACACGGGCACCGCCTGGACACGCCACTTGCCGCTCTCGTCGGGGTAGACAACATAGATGGGCCGCTCGGTGGGCGCGAGGTTCAGGTCGCTCTCGAGCGCGAAAAGGTGGTCCTTCCAGCTGGCAAACTGGTCAAAGACGAGCAGCTGCGGATGGGAGCGTCGCTGGAGCGCATCCACCACCACCTGCCTGGCAGGCAGCCAGGCGTTGAAGGTATAGTCCACCCGGCTGAAGAACTCGCCGCCGGCCATGGCCGAGGCCTTTTCAAAAAGCGCATCCAGCTCGGCGTTATCCGACTTTTGGTTCCAGGCGGGATTCAGGTAGCCTACCCGCGCCGAGAGGTCGGTGCGGCTCTTGTACTTGGGCTTCAGATCGGCAGGGTACTGGGCAATGCCGTTGTCGATGCCGTCGATCGCCTCGACAAAGTCGTCATACAGCTTCGTGTAAAGCAGGTCGATGGTGGGCTGGTCCTGGGCAGAGAGGCCGAGATGGGTGGCGAGGATCTCCTTGCCAAAGTGCTTCCACACCAGGCCGGCGGACGAGAGCTTGGTGGCGTGGTCGGCATCAAAGACCTCCTCAAAGCCACGCTGGTGGTGGTCGTACCTGTGCTTGGCCGGGTCGTAGACCGCGCCTACATCGACGACGATCGAGCCGCTCTCGATGGCAGCCGCCTCCCGGGTGCGCGTCAGCGGCGCGCTCGCGAAGCGCGGAAGCTTGCGCAGCAGGTGCACGGCGAGCGCTTCGTCGGCGTGGAACGTACCGCTATGGGTGACGATGTGCTCTGTCATGACGGCAACAAGCGGACGCGGTCGGGCAAAGGGTCAGTGGGAGTGATAAGCTGAACGGGCGCACGGGCGCGATTTACATTTTCTTCCTCCGCCAAACCGAAAAAAACCGCCGCCAGAAAACCGCCGCTGCCATTCACACACGCCAGGCACGGTCGCCATCCCAATCCCAATTCGACGTTGGCCACAACATGGCGGTGAAAAGCATGTGCAGCGTCGGACGCGCGGTGGCAGAGCGGGAAGCGATGCAGCTAGGGCAAGTGGGGAAGCGCGAGGAGGGGGCACTCACCTTGGGTGTTGGGCCTGGCCCGCTTGGGTGCGCTTGCGGCGCTCATGGCGACGGTGGTCAAGGCGAGCGATGCGGGCGCGTTGAAGTGGGGCCGGGGCGAAGACGACACGCAAGTACGGCGGGGCGGCGGCAGCGCAGATGCAAGCAGGCCAAGACGTCGCAGCATCAGCAAGACGGACAGTGGCAAGGTAGACCAGCCGTCGCCGCCATCATCGCCGCCTCGACAAAGCTGAGTCGCGAGCCGCCATCGCCCAACGCCAACACACTTCTTTACAAATCGGATCGGTCGCGGCACCCCGATCTGCACGCCTTTCTTGCCCGATTCGAGCCAAACTGCGCAATAGCTAGCGTCTGCCTTTCCAACCACCGTCCCTGAATACGTCACGCAACGGCATGCCGCTCTCTCGTCCATAGTATCGCCAACGCGCTGACTTGGAAAACGACCGTTATATATGCATTGCCAAGCAGAAAGTAAGTGTTCGGGACCACAATAGGTAAGGCTATTTAGAAGGTAAGGCTGATCAGACAGTAAGGCTTGGTGACTACTGGAGTCGTCCCCGCCCGTCGTCGTAGACATGGTCGCCATGAAGAGGGGTAGGGAAGGGCTGTGCTGCCGGATGCGACGGTTCGGCTTGGACGAAGCGGCCGTCTCGCTCGTCTGCTGTGGCCGGTGTCAGGGGGGACCAGTGAGGGGTAGCAAACCTGGACGTCGGCCACGGCTCCTGAGAGCTTTCGGGGCTGGGCTGTTGGGGCGTGCCAAAGTGCATGCCTTCGGCGTGTGCCTCCATTTCGGCGATCCTCTCGGCGAGGTCCAACGAGGCGTGTCCACCCGACCCGCTGTTGCTCAGCGACATTCTGCCTTCGAACGAGTTCGAGCCCGACGCTGACGTCCGCTCGTAGCCCGAGTGGCTCAGCGCCATTGGCTGCGCCGCTGCCTGCGGACATCGCATGCTCTGCCGCAGCCTCTCTTCGGATGATGTCGAGAGCGGCGCATACTTTTCCAGTCCGACTCCGACCGTGGCCGGTCCAGCTCGCTCGCGCATGTCCACTTTCTGGCCGCGCTGATGTCGATACCGGTCCTTTTCATCCTCTTGCTCTTCTTCCGCCTCGTCCTCTTCCTCTTCCAAGCCGTCAGACCACAGCAAACCCTCATCTTCGCCTTCCCACCTTCCCTCTCCCTCATCGTCCTCATCGTCCAGCTCGTCCACCGCCCTGCGCGCCACAGAGAGCAGATAGACCATGATTCCCACGCAGAGTCCGATCCCCACCAGACCGGCCCATTTCTTTACCTTCTCCGCTGTTTCCGACGCCTGCGCTTCTTCCTTGCTCATCTCGGTCGAGGCACCGTGGTAGGCTGCGAAATTCTTGATCGACGTGCCAAGCCCCGTGTGGATGAGCAGCTTGGGCAGCGCAAGCGCCGTACAGGTGATATAGGTCTTGAGCGTCAACGTCGAAGAGCTTGCCAGTAGAGTGTTCATCAGATTGTACGGATACGGTGCCAGACGGACCAGGAAGAGCAACTTGGGCTGCTTCTCGATCGCCCTCACCACCTTCTTCAAGCCGCCGCTCTGGTTGAGCAGCCGCACCATCCAATCCTTGAGCAGAGAACGGCTGAGCAGGAACACTGCGATTGCACCGGATAGTGCTGCGATGTAGCTGATGATAAAGCCCTGCCAGAGCCCAAATGTGAATCCGCACAGCATGATCAGTGTCGAGTAGAGCGGAAGCGGAGGGAATGTGGTCAAAAAGATCAACGATCCCAACATCAGCTTGCCGCCAGCACCCAGACCCTGCAGATAGGCCGCCATCCTGTCCAGACCCACGAAAACCTGTGTATGGAAGGTGACGACCAGCGCCGTGCTGGTCAGACTGATGCCAAGCCAGATGATAAGCGGTACATAGGCTTGCAGCCACGGCGGATAGTACGAACGCATGCCGGTGGTCGGATGGCGAAAGGATTCATCAATCCAGATGCGCATATCTGTGCACCACTCTCGTGAGCGATGCAGAGCCTCGACGGGCGAGGCCGCCAAACGAACAAGGTTACCGATCGAGGCCATCAGCATCATCGTCTTTTGCCGCAGCGAGAGGGAGTCTGCAGCCGCTCTCAACGCCCTGTGTTTGCGCCTCGGACCGGGGCCAAGGCGGACGGCGCCTCGCCGAGCTTGCGGGATCACAATGGGCGAGCCAATCAGGATCGAAGAGTGGGAGCGGCCCAGTTGCATATCGGTGCTGTCATCGCCCATCGAATGCGACTGGTCCTGCTGATGCGAGCTTCCACGCCGTCTTGGTGTTGCGGGCCGCGGACGATAGGCGGCCGGCGTAGCGCGCCTGGATTCCGAGATGCTTGCTCGCCACTCGACGTTGCCACTGAAGCCTTGGGCCACTTCTTCGGGCTCAGAGTAAAAGAAGCCTCCCGGCTTGTCAGGGAGCGGCGCGAAATGGGCCTTGGGTGCATGGACGGCGTTCTGAGCTTTGACCGGATCGCGAGAGGATACGGAAGGAGTGAATCGACCTGTGACCGCCTTTCTGCCATGGCCCTTGCCAGCCTCGTCGTCGCTGACCGTGTCGTGTTCTGGTAGGTTGGCACGATTACGCACGGCAACCGGTGAGGCTCTTCCCGAAACCGCATCCATGATCGACTGAGCCGCCGAGACGGCTGCTCGGCCAAGGCCGGAATGCAATAGAGAGGGCGAAGCAACGCGATGCGAAGAAGGGCTTAGCGCCCGGCGCACGCGTTGCGGGTCGTGTTCATGGCCAGATCCAGAGCGCGAAGGAGGTGGTTGAGAAGCGGGCAGATGATGATGTCGAGCGCTTGTGGGAGTTGCTGAGGTGATATGAGGACTGGTAGGCCTCTTTGTCGACTCGTCCATCAGGCTTTCCCTTCTGGACGAGTATTTGCCGCTAGTGTCGATAATGGGAAGGGAACGCTTCGAGGGCGGAGCTGAGTAGCGATGAGCCGCATCAGAGTAAGGCCGAGCAGCTTGTTGGGGGTCTACCTCGGTTGGCGGAAGCCAGTATGAGTTTGCAACGGACGGGGCGACGGCGGCAAACATGTCGTCGGTCGGAAGCTCATAGTTGGGTGTGGCGCCAAACTGTGGCTGCTGACTAGCCGACGTACCGCTGGGATGAAAGCCGGACGCGGTGTGTTGTACGGAAGCAGGCTGGGCGCGCAAAGCAAGCGATGGCCTGTTGGCGGAATGGTGGTGGCGGGACGAGCTGGGGGCGTGGTTCGAAATAGGCGAAGGGCTCCTAGACGGTGGAGCTCGGGCAGGGAGGAGGCCTAGCTGACCCGGGTGATTGCGCCGCTCTGCACCGGTCATGACGAGAGGCAGGGGGGTTGGATAAGGCTGATCACCAGACAGGCCGGTCGCAGTATCTATACGAAACTGACCATATGCAACGCTAGGACTGTCTGTCGAGATGCTCTAGAGATAGGCCCGATTCGGACTGGGTATGGTGACAAGAGCCTCAGAGGTTGCTTCAGAGTGTCTGGCGCTGAAACCGACAAGAAAGCACAGTGTTCCTGCACCGTTGCGGGTTGACTGCGTGACAGCCCTTTTAAGACGCCCGGTAAGGATGTTGGGCTGGGCGGAGCCGTCGAGCCTTGACAGTGGACGGACAGGTGGGGAGGACGTAGCACAACACGGCCAGGGCCGCAGGTAGTTGCTGCGCTGTGGAGTGTTGTGTGTCAATGCGGAAGGTGGGAGCTGGTCGCTGGTCTGATGAGAAGGGGGATCTGTGTAGGAGCTGAAGAGCGAATGAGATGATCCAGGTGGTCTTTGACAATAGACAGCGCCGGCAAGTGAAACCGGAGGAGGAGCAGACAGCCGTCGAGGCAAGCCAGTAATTAGCAAGCTTGCAAGCCAACTAGTACTCACAAGCTCGCATCGCTTGTGCACAGATAACTTACATCCACCATAGTCACACTCACACCCACACTTATCGAACGAGAAAGCCGCGAGGGCGAGACGGGCAATCACCAATAATAATATTGTAAGCAAGCTAGCGTGGCTTCGTAGTTGAGTTGCTCATCATTACCACGTACAAACGGTGACTTGACTGCGCCCACGCTAAAACCTACTCAGCGCATTGGCTGCTGCAGGTCGACATAACGCTGCTTGCGACATACACAAATGCACACCATTGGGTTAATAATAGCAGAGTCGGCGCCCCCGTGCCTGGCTTGTTAAAGGTTACGCGTGAGGAAACGCACGGCTACGAGTCACGTTGTTCGCAAGCTAGTCTCCTGTGACAGGCTATTCTTTCCCGCTGCCCTCCCTCGCTGCTCGGCCTGAAGAAACCCTAGCCCTCTTCTGTCCAGAAGATACAGTGATGAGTCAGCAGTATCACTGAATAGGCAATGCCGTGTGCGCGGCGAAAGCGAGGCAGTGTCGTGCTCGACAACCCGCCGTACGAACCGACGAGGTAACCTTCATTTGGTCTCGAAAGCACATGTGTGAGTAGGACCGTTCGTAATTTGGTCTTGCAGCTTGACAGTTGGCCGGCGCTCAAACCATCGAACACTCTCCTCATCCTCACAGTCACACTCACACTCACAGTCACACTACACTCACGCTCACACTCTTTCAGAATAGACCTTAATGATCCTTGGCCCTTTCCGTGCAGCTTCACCGTCCCCTGTCCGGGTAGATTGGCAAGGCGCGTGCACAGAAGCACAGGTATCAACTTAGCAATGTGGCTGTGAAGGCCGTGCTGCAGCAAACTTTGCATTCGGACTTTCACTTGTGAGACACCGACCCATCGTTCAATTTCGCGAACGTGTGAATATAACCGGCAAAGCCATTAATCGTGTGATTATGCCACCTTGCTAGCTTCCTCGTGGCTTCTCGTCTCCTGCCGTTAGCGCCTCTTCGCCGTCCAGCGATGGCTGCATGGCCATGTGCCGCAGACTTGCTTAGCACGGATCCCTTTCCTCTGCGAATGCAGCATAGACAAAATCTGCTGCAGTATGCTCGCGAGCCGTTGCGTTGGGGTCGATCACGCAGACTCCTCTACAACATAGACCAGCTTTGATACTCTCTGGGTTGATTGATTGTTGACGAGCATTCGGCGTATTGCCTCGGCCACCCGTTCCACGTCCTTTGAACGTCTGGGAGGATGATGTCCAATGTCCAACTCGACAATGGTCTTGTGGCTATCGCTGTACAGCGAGCTGAGCTTTCTCGTCTCTGCAAGGCCCGGGTCTTGTTTGCCCAAGACGTGCACGCTAGGCAAGCCAAGCTTCATTGTTTGCAACGGCTCGATGCGCTCCATCTCTTCATTAAAAGGTCTGCCACCGCAAATGAGAACAACAAACCTGACCGGTAAATCGAGGCCCGGTGGTCTTCGCTTTACTTCTTCCAGAAGCATGCCAGTAGACACTGAGCAACCCTGCGAGAAGCAGATAAGACCGTCAAACCTAGTTCGGTTCGTGCTAAAAGATTCATCCTTGGACGAGAGCGGTGTGTCCAGCACGGCTGGGACACACCTGTCCGCTCCTGTCCAGTCCAGCTTCGCCTCCGAGCGGACTTCGCCAATACTTGTAGATGGTGTTGTAGGTTCACCGGCTGACCTGATCGTGGATAGACCTCGCATTGACCTAGATGTAGGCGTGTCGGGCGGCGTCAATACAGATGCTCGTGCCGCCCTTAGCTGTGTTGAGGCTGCCACTGGGTCGGAGGCGAGGGGAGCGCCATTGGTAGGAGCCGGTGACAAGCTCCACCGAACACGGTCATAAGCGTGCCTCAGACCCTCTGACGTTGGCTGGCAATACCAGGCCCAGTAGCTCTGCCCCGGAAAAAGCGCTTCTATTCCTACAAAGATGCGAGACAAAAAATGGTCAGACAAGCCCACACAAGCTACTTACTGAGAACAGCCTATTTTCCCTATCTTACTATCTACTCGCCTTGGTAGGGAGGTGACGGGACATCTGCGTCCACGTACTCCACCTCTGCGATATCGCAAAGGGAATCGACCAGGGGCTTGATCTGGGCCTTCATGATCCTGGCTGAGGTGCCTTTCCCATGCAGAGCCAGCAATCTTGCCTTGCCACCGTCCGTCATGTTGTAGTCGGTCGCTAGCGTTATGTAGAGTTCTAACACCAACTCAAGGAGGTGTTTTGGCTTGAAAGACGGAAGCGATGGAGGCCAGCTATATATTGTTGCGCAACCTTTGCCTAAACATGGCGCACATTGTGATTACTTCGTGCCTCTTGCTTCGATGCGACTATTGCCTGCCTTGTTCTACCCGCTGGCACAGGCTCCGCGCGATATCTGGATCAACCGTTTGGCCGTCTCGGGATACCGACTACCGAGTGGTGAGCAGAGGCAAGTGAAGGTGGCCTACACTCGATCGTGGCCATCGCCCGTGAAACAACGGTTGCCATACATGAAACATCACCGTCACAATCAAGTCCACAATCACAATCACAATCGACTCCACGATCACAATCACAATCGTGAACCACCATCACCATCACAATCACAGTCAATCACACTATCAAGACACTCTTCTGGTCCATTAGCCTAGGGCCTGTGTAACTCGCTAATCGTCTTCTGTGTGAGCCTGATAGTCAAAGCGTTATTAATCATGATAACTCGCCGTTAACGAGCGTTCTGCCGGATTGCTGAACATCAACTGCACCAAGATGAGCACACATAGTACGGGAGCAACCAGACTCAGGGATATCGCAGCCGCTTCGCTGAGACACACGCATTCGTGATATGAGTAATAAAATAACTACCTGCCAGTTCTTCGCGTGCGACAATCGGGGTTTCCCCTATAGAGCCAGCGTTCATCAGCGTCAAGGTATCCGCCCCTCCCATTGCCTGCTCTTCCTTTGACATGGAGCGAAAAGCAAAGACGCTCGTTTCGAGCTAGTTGCGACTGGCAGCAGCCGCTCGTGGATTCATCACAAGCTTTTGCGTTGAAGACGGTCGGGTCTTTCCATTCTACCGCTTTGGCTGCCTTCCTAACGCAATATTCGCACTGACTCCTGATGTCTGGTGAACTAGGGAAGGCGTGAAGCGTAATAGGTCGTATCACCTCAATATGACGGCGGATCCTTGCCATCCTGCAGCTACATGCTTTGCAGACAATGTGAATGTGAACAGCAAGTTGCAACCGTGGATCGTTTCCCACGCTTAGTCTTTCGAGCCTGGGAACCCGAAACTCAACTCAAACCACGCCACGTTTTTCGTATAATCACGATCAGCGGATACCTTCCGAACCAACGGCTGCTCCGGCGCGGATGTGTGCGATCGCCCTTTTCAGGTCAAAGAAGTGAGGAGGTCAATTGCATCAAAGCACGTCCTGCAATTGCATCAAAAAATCGCCTGGATACCGCAGGCATGGCTATTCCGCATACACAACGTCCAGTGTGGCGATGGGTTTCCCTCATCCTGTTTGGCTACCAAATGTCTAAGCCAAAGCTACATCGAGCCGGACAGCCTTGAGGTTCGGCCGTACCGATCCCGCTGGTGCCTTGTTACAGACCAATAAAGGTGTCGGAGCAGCACCATCGCGTACACGTAGAGTTACCTAGACGGCTTCTCCCGTTGTTCTCTGCCCTTTGAAATTCTCTTTCCAGGCAGGTCACGAAAGCTACAAAAGGAGGCAAGCCGCTATGACACAGCTGACCCTAAGCACCATCTGCCGTCCAATCCCCTCACGTCAAACGCCATGGCGAAGCCTTCTTCGGACGACCATGGCCAAAATCAAGCCCACAGGGTGGTGCTACTCTATGCCTCCCAATCAGGTTTGTTGACTTGTCCAACGTTTCAACTTCTACTTCGCAGGTCCAGATATGATGCGAACCTCAGTGCTTTCCTCGAATCAGCCTTTGAAGCGATAGAAAGAGAACAAGAAGCTATCAGGCAGTATTGCTCGAAATCTGGCTGCTCAGCAACTCTTCCAACGCTACAAGCAAATCTTGAGGCCCTGGCAACAAACGATAAACTGGCACAATTCTCGCTCATGAAAATCACACTTACCACGGTCATCCATGTTGCGACCACTCTGTGTGCGCGAGATGACTTCGTGAGGGCGATAAGCGGCTCTTTCCCTTCCCTATGGGATCCCGAATCATCCCTCGCAGTCAGCTTACTTCAGCAGATAGACGTCAGTAATCTTCTCGTGCTTCTTTCAACAGCTATCGAATCCATCAAGCTCGCCTGCTGGCTCGATTTTGTCTTGCTCCAGCGTGCCGACACCAGAGAGGCCGGGACGAAGAGAGTGAGGATACGTGTTGACGAAGGGGCTCCCAGCGGTCTCCAGCGCCGATTAAGTAGCCCAGAGACTGGGAATCAAGTAACACTTTACGGGACCGTCCTTGGGGAGGCTGCCTGGCAAACACTGTCAGGGGAAATGGACAGCGAAATCAATATTCCGTCTTGGGAAGCTTCCGCCATTCCACTTTTTGCTGAAAGCACGAACATTGCCATACTTAGCGAAGTGGAAGCAAGGATCAGGGATCGCAAGATCAATGCGACCGTTTTACCGTTCTCGCCAGAAAGCACAGAGGCTGGGAATAGCGAACGTCTGTTTTTCGACCTAAGAGGCCTTTTGACTGAGCCAGATAGTGGCCGATCCTTGCAGCAGGTGAATAAATGTCTCGAATCACTCCGACACGCATGTCGATGCTCGGTCATATACGGCGAAGAAGTCGCCCTTATTAACATGGGCCTGCCTTTTACAGATCACTGTTTGGTCAGCTTGATGGGGCTCATGTCAAAACACAGTATAATTCACAGAACCGTCAGCCTCCGACACTGCCTTTACGTTAAAGACAACGAAAGATTTGGGGACGAGCCGGTGAAGCTATCGAAGGCCAACGGAAGCCCATGCCAACAAGTCGCGGTTGTTGGCATGTCATGTCGAGTCCCGGGTGCCAACGATCCGGAGGAATTGTGGCAGCTACTAAACCAAGGTAGAAACATGTGTGAAGAGGTAAGATCCGCAATTCTGGTCGCCACGAGCGTGCAGCAACGTTCACATTCTCACCAACTCATGTCCCTTTGACCGTGCAACGTCTTTCCGATGTTTACCTTTTCCTTGAGGCAGATTCCTGAAAGGCTGTATCGGTACCAAGACTATCACTCGAGCTCTTACCGTGAACGTAACGTTATGCGTGTAAGCACGGGTAATTTTATAGCTGAGCCTCAATTATTCGATCGCAGCATTGTCAATGGGCCTCCTTCTGTCGAGGAGTGCCGGAAAATGGACCCCCAGCAACGTCTGGCCATCTTGACAGCCTTTGAAGCCCTTCAACAGGCGGGATACGGCTTTTCGCCCTACAAACATCCTGCCAATGCTCGGGATTGGAGCAGCCATCTCGCTTACTGCAGTGACGACTACAGAGAGCATCTTAGCCAGGAGATTGATCATGCCTTCGTGGCTAATACTCACCGGGCACATCTTGGGGCTAGAGTCAACGATACCTTTGGCTTCAAGGGTCAAGCTTGTACCTACGATACCGCTTGTAGCTCCGCTTTGGTCGCTATAGAAGCGGCTTGCAATAGCCTGCTTTCTGGTGAGACCTCTTCAGCTATTACAGGCGGTATCAACGTCCTTACTCAGCCACAAATCACAATAGGGTTGGATCGAGGCTTCTTTCTATCGCCTTCGTCTCAGTGCATGACATTTGACGACGCAGGTGCAGGATATTCCAGAGCCGATGCGGTTTCTACGTTGCTTTTGAAGCGCCTCCCTGATGCGATACGCGATGGAAATCCCGTTCTGGGGCTAATCTCGTCAGCATCGACTAACCACTCTGGAGAGTCGTTTTCGATTACGCATCCGCACGGCCCGACGCAGAAAAGGCTGTATCGGTCCGGCATGCTCGCTAGCGGCGCTACGCCCCGAGACTTCTCATACATTGAAATGCATGGGACCGGTACCCAAAGCGGCGACTTGGAGGAAGTGACTGGCATCATCGATGCCTTCGGCGGCGAAAAGAGGTCAGGACAGCCTCCTCTAGTGTTAGGATCCGTAAAGGCAAACATCGGGCATTCTGAAGCAGCTTCTGGCGCAAGCAGCCTCATCAAGTTGTTCAAGATTTATGAGCACGGCATTGTGCCGCGCCATATTGGCATTCATACGAAGCTCAACACAAAATTACCGTCTCTTCAAGGTTTCCACATCCCACTGGAGTCCAAGGTACTGGAGAAGGTTGATACTTCATATAACCTCGTCGACAATTTCTCGGCAGCCGGAGGCAATTCTTCCATTGTTCTGGACAAGGCGACAAGATACAAGGAACACCTGCTGCGTTCAAAGCCAGACACAGGCGCCACTACGTATTTGTCCACGCCTAGAGCCCATTTGCTGTGGGTTTCTGCCGCAACACCATTTTCTCTGGACGCTAGGAGACGAAGGTTGATCTCGTTTCTAGATTCAAATAATGATGTTTCCCTCGACGAGTTTTGCAGTGCCGTATCGACCAGCGACCCCATGTTTGAGTACCGCCTACTTGCGGTACCAAGTACCTTGTCTGAGGCACGTGCAAGCCTCAGCAGTCAAGAATCAATCTGCGTCAAAGATGCTTCGTTGGAAGAAGACCAAGCCGATGGTATAGGTATAGCTTTCAGCGGCCAGGGCGCCCAGTATCTTGGTATGGCATCTGAATTGTATGCACTGAGTCATACTTTCCGGGCACACATTGATCGTTGCAGCATCATAGCAGAAGGCCTTGGGCTGCCTGATTTGCTCGCTGTCATTCGGCCTTTATCAGAAACTTCTTACGGGGCCAACCAAGATACGACGGCAGATAGCTTCAGCCCCGCTCAATATCAAATGGCCCTTGTGTCTGTTGAGGTCGGCCTAGCCTTGATGTTGCTAGACTGGGGAATCCAGCCTGCGTGCCTGGTTGGGCACTCTCTCGGCGAGTACTCAGCTCTCTTCATAGCAGGGGTGTTGTCCCTCCATGATGTCATCAATTTGGTCGGCTCTAGGGCTATGCTCATGATGAAGCTTTGCGAACCGAATGCGTCTTCGATGCTAGCCGTTCGAGAAGGGTCTGCAAAGATACGGCAACTCTTGAAACTGCCTGATCTCGAGGGCCTCGAAATTGCCTGCTTGAACAGTCCCATCGACACAGTTGTAGCTGGCCGAACAGAAACAATCGAGAAGCTTAGGGTGGTGTGCGACAATTCCAGTCCAAAAATCAGGGCGACAGCGATTCCCGTTCCCTATGCATTCCATTCTCGAGCCGTCGACCCTTTAACGACTGATTATGCAGCAGTTATGGAACAATACTGCTTTCAGAGCCCCAAGAAGCCAGTAGCATCCAACGTACTAGGCCGAGTCCTGTTACCGGGCACCAAAGAGATCGATAAAGATTATCTGGTACGCCATATGCGAGAGCCTGTCCGCTTTGCTGATTCGATCGCCGACGTGCAGAAGAACATCAACATTAATCAGTGGATAGAGATTGGGCCTCATCCCATCACAACTCCAATGTTGAAGGGGTGCTATGGCGACCATACACCTGCGCTTCATTATACGACATCGTTTCGGAGAGGTACCTCATCTTGGCAAGCAATTCTTCAGCTGCTCACAGACCTAGCATCGCGTGGTCTCGACCTGAACTGGACTAAAGTGTTCGAAGATCTTGGCCTCTCTTATCCTCATACTGCTCTTGCTACCAAGCTGCCCCTCTATGCTTTCGACCTTGAAGAGTTCTGGGTGCCGTTCAAAGACCGGGGTTTGCGTGATCACTTGGTTACGCTACCAGCGCACGATAGGAAATCAGGAGAGAGTAGCGGAACGGAGATTCCTCGATTGATGAAGCTTGAGAGGCAGAGAAAGCGTAGCTCGAAAAGGTTACCGAGACCTTTCCACTCTCTGTTGTCTTCATGTGTCTCTCTGGAAGTCTCTCCTCCAACTGCCATGTTTCTGGCTCGTGTCAATCAGCAGCCATTCCGCGAGTTTATTCAAGGACATGTTATTCTAGGTGTTCCACTTGCTCCAGCTACTGTGTTTGTCGAACTCGCTCAAGAGGCGGTACACTACTGGCGGGATGTAGCTAGCACGGCAGGGAAGAATCGCCTGGAGGGAGAGGTGGTGATGGAGGTCCTAGAGGTTTCCATGGTAGCGTCACTCTACCTCAACGAGAACGACTCGGATCAAAGGATCGAGGTCACCTTGCAGGGAGATCCGGAATACGTCGATGGGTCCATCGTACAGTTTTTCTCGCACAGCGAGCACAGGCATCATCAACACCAATATGGCTCTTGTCGAGTCCGAATCATCCCAGTTTCGAGTGTCCTTAAGGAGTGGTCCAGAATGTCGCACTTGGTGTGCACGACTGCCAGAAACGTCATGTCTGCTCCTGCATCGGTCTTAAAGGTCGACTCTATCTACAAGAACTTCGAGTCTATCGTGTTGTATCTGACAGGGTTTCGCGGAATGAACACGATTTGGATGACGGATACGGCAGCAGAGGCAGTCTCTGAAGTCAAGTACGACGCGCGGGCGGTTAGCGGCAGTTTTGTCTGCAGTCCTATGCTGCTCGACAGCCTTGGTGGGCTGACAGGCTTCATCAGCAACGTGGGGTTCGCAGACGGCCAGTGGATATATATGGCTGAAGCCATCGGCAGGATCGTGACCATGAAGGGACTTAGCGCGCTGCGTCCCGGGACAGACACGACGGTTAGGGTGTATGCACGCATGGAACAAGCCAACGATTTGTCTTCCGGTTCTGCTTATTTCTTTCTCGACGATGGCACAATGATGGGGTTGATGGAAGGGATCGTCTTCAAGCGAATTCGACGTGATGTGCTGAAGCGATTGGTACAGATGTCGTCGAAGGCGTTTGCTGATGAAGTCAAATCGGCGAAACCGCGCGACGCAGGAAAAACTGTATCAGCGAGGGATGGAAGCAAGGTGTTAGGCGACAATCTGAACAATAAGTCGATGGCGGTCAATCGAGCGCACGAGAACACGCTAGCGAAGAGGCCACAGACCATGACGCATCGTCTACATAGGTCCACAAAGGAAGAAATCGATGCAAACAGGGCAACTCAGGAGATGTGCGCAGCGGACCATGACCCGTTTCCAATTAGCTGCCATCACATAGGTGGACCGAAAATCAAGCACTTCGAGGGGCGTGAGGCTCTATTCTTGTTCCCGGATGGGACTGGAACTGCTCGCACTTACCCACATCTTGGCGGTGATGCGACAATCTCGACGTACGGTTTCGATTCGCCTTACCTTGGCAGACTCGAAGCTTGGAGCCGAGGCGTAGCAGAGCTCATCGACAGATTCACCGAGATGCTCGTCAAAGTGCAACCGCGAGGACCGTACAAGCTTGCAGGATGGAGCATCGGAGGCATTATTGCCCTTGAAGTTACGCGACGTCTTCTTTCGGCTGGCGATCGAGTTGAAATGCTGGGTCTCATTGATGCTCCTCGAGCATCTCAAATCAGGCCTTTACCGTCTCAGACCCTCGAGAACATGCTTAAAAACATAAGCTCGAGCAGCGTCAAAGAACACTTCCGGTCATGCGCTCTAAGCCTACCCGGCTACCGTTGCCTCCCATTCAAGAGAGGCGACCGCCAACCGGACAAGATCGTCGTCATGAATGCGGCAGACCAATCTGCGATGCCGGGCCTAATGTCCAACGCAAACGAGTGGTCCGATTTCTGGTCTAACACGCCGTCACTGGTATACCAGGAAGTGCAAGGAGATCATTGGACCTGCGTGGAGACGTCGCTCCGCATGGTCCTGAGCGAGTGCCACAACACCAGCTTACCGAATTGAGCCAGCCCAAACCGATGAGTGTCCTGCCTGTACCGAATCTATGCCTATGTTAGCCCCTTTGAAATGAGAAGAGATATCGTGTCGAAGGCGCAGCTCGTTTTCGTCCTCCCTTAGCGACGCTGACGGGAGAAAAAGGGCAGGTTCGGTTGCTTGGGTGAATAGTGTACAATACATGCTGGAATGGCGAGACTTGTTGTGGCTGCAATTGGGTAGAAGAACTGCAACCGGAAAGAGAGTTATCGTCGTGCAGAGTAAGAACAGTCAGGCGGGAGGTGGAACGAGGCGCTAGGCCGCTCTGCTCTTTACAGGTAGCGAGAAGCCTGGGGGCAATATGAGTCGAAGCGCTCTTCGACCTTGTCCCAGTTGACGCAGTTCCAGAATCGGGTAAGGTACTCCTCCTTGCCCATGATGCCGTAGTCGTTGAGCCAGGCATGCTCGTGGACGCTGATGTTGAGGAGGGGGTAGAGCTCCTTGCCTACCTTGTCGCTGATGCCGAGGCTGCCGAAGAGCGAGTCTGCGGGGCGCGATGGGCGTTCCTGGGCTGGTGTGTTGGAAGATTTGCTGGCGTCAGCGCCGCCAGACTGGTCGTTGATGCTGGGGAGGAGGAAGTGTTTGCCCTGCTGCATGCGTTTCTGTACGATCACGGTCCCTGCGCCAAACGTGGGCACGACACCGAGGTTTCTGTGCTGGTCGGTGACGAGCCAGACGAATCCCGAGCCGGCCATGCCGTAGGCGGCCGAGGAAAACGCGAGGCACATCTCTGGGAAGCTACCAAAGCTCTTCGAGATGGCCGCGGCCACCTTGGGGAGGGGCGTCGAATTGCGCAGCCGATCCTGCGGTGCAATCGTAGAAAGGAAGAAGCTGTTGTTCAGCGCCTGCGAAGCATAGTTGAACGCCAACACCTTCTCGCGGTTCTGCGACAGACCGATGACGGTCTCGACGATGGAGGACGAGGCAAACTCGGTATCGCGCACTTCGTGGTTCAGCAACTCGAGCAGACCGCCTTGCCAACCCTGCGAGATCTGCTGGACCGTGGGCCGCGACAAAAATGGGGCACATCCGTCCGAAAGCACCTCTGGTGTAGGCGGGCACGTGTGAAGGTCTCGAAATGCTGTTGGTGATGCCGTTACGGCATACGAAGACGAAGAAGAGGCAGCAGCTGCGCTCGTTCGTAGGCCAGTCTGCAACGCCCTAGCAGCCAGGCGACCAGACCGAACGAGAGGAGCCGGAGCCATTACGACGTCTGAAAGTTTCCGAGGTCGTCAACACCAGTGATAGGGGACAAAGCTGTCTTCAATAGGGTAGCGATGGGGAACCTTCCGATGCAAATAAGGAGGGAGGCTGAACCCCTCCGGATTCTTCCAAAATGCTGAAAAACGGCGATCACGCTTCCCCGCCTCGTCTCGTACGAAAGGAAGAGCAAATGCGGGTCATGCGCTCCACTCGACAACAACACTTACTGTCAGATCGTTCCGGATTGCTCTTTCGTGATGGAAGAAAGTGAAATATACGTCGGCTTGCTTGCCTTCTCCTCTGTTCAATTCTCGCCGTGGTTCCCGCCTCTGTCGGACTATAGTTGAGCACCTACGCTCACTAGCTCCATCGGGCACCCTGTCGCTTGGCTGCAAGCTCGAAGGGCGGTAGCACAGCCCACCTGCACCGCGGTCCTGTCCGGCAGCCTCGTGGTGGCCCACCAAGATGTCGTCCAGTCTTGCAGCCGTGCCTCAGGCACAGCTACCTTCCAGATATCAAGATGTCATCAAGATAGCGCTTAGGCCGAGACAGTCAAGAGCGTTTCTTCTAGCTTCAGTTGCTTGGCACTTCCTTTTCATAGCCGCCTCGCTCAAGGCCTCGCCTCGGTCTCTCTTTACGCCGCTACCTATTTTCCTGAGTCTGCTTTCCTTTGGTCTTGGCATTCTGCCTTTGCTGGTGCTTAGGAAACGCAACCTCTCGACAACTTCCACCTTCGCACCCAAGCTGCCATCTGCCCGTGTAGCACAAGTGTCTGCCGCTCTCTCGGATCCGAGATCTCGTACACTGGCATATCAACATGCGCTCGCTTTCGTCGTCTTAGCTGTTGCTTACTGCCTCTTGCTTGCACTATCCACAGGCGGCTGGGCGCCCCAGGTTTGGGTGGAATCGCACGGCTCATTCTACGTTAACGAGCGGTTCTTGTTCCTCACTGGACATGCAGCCGTCCTCGGAGTCATCTACACCTTCGTTTTCCGGCTTTCGCCGTCGCTGGACCTGGCATTGCTTCCTCCGTTCGATGCCTCTTACGTTGCCTCTACTTCCCAGCCATCGCTGAAGGAGCGGGTAGTCGAGGTTTTTCGCTCGCGCGTCGTTCCAGCAGCGGCCGCTGGCTTCGTCTCAGGCTCCCTGAGCGTGTTGGTCTACAGCATCGTCCGAGTCCGTATGTGGCGATCGCTGCTTGCTCTCTTCGGGACGCGCGGCATGGCAAGGAGGCTTCTGATCCCTTCGTTCCTCGTCGAGCTCGGGCTCTTTGAAGTTTCTGTCAGGACTACGCTGTTTAGCATCGCTGCGATTTGCGGTCTCGAGACTGCCTACCTGTTGCTGGACATCTATCTCAGCCACCCGCTCCCGCCGGTAAGCAAGTACTCGAGACATGCCAACAAGCTCTTGATCGATGGCATCAACGATCCTGTCCTGTTCTTCTCGAACCATGCGTACTCCGAGCTTGCTCGGCTATGTGTTGCGGACAAGGACGCCCGGATCGCCATCTATAGCGACGTCAGCAAAGACGTGGCCGCCTGGTCCCATCTCCGTGATGCCTGCCTCAAAGTAATCGACAGTCAGACGGAGTTTGTCCTTCGGAGAGGAGAGCCACCTTCATCCGCAGCAACAGCAGTAACAAAATCGTCGTCTTCGAAAGCAGGCGCAGCCCCGCCTAACACGCAGCAGTCTGCAACACAGCCATCCCAGACCGTCTGGGATTTGCTCGCTGCTGGCGACAACACTTCGGCGACAGAGGAGTCTACGACTACAAAGAAGTCCTCGGTTTCCGGTACCGACAGCACTGCTTCATCCACGCAGACAGGCTCCTCGGCAACACCATCAGTCCGGCGGAAGCTGCTCACTATGGTTGTCAAAGTAGTGCAGACACTCTGGAAGCTGTTGCCCGAGGACAGCAAGCACGTGCTGCTCGGACCACGGCGACAACAGGCGCTCGTGGGACCGTCTCCGGCATGGGAAGCGTTATCCGTAGTGGGAAGAGACTCGGCGAGGGTGGTGAGCGCAACGGTGGCGCTGAAAGAACTGCTATGCCATAGTCTGAACGAAGACCCCTACGGCACCGTGCAAAAAGACATCAAGCGGATCCTCAATTCGCTAGTAGATCTGCGCAAGGCGACCCGCACGCTCGGTCTGAAGCTCGAAGAAGAGTCACAAGGGGTCGATCGCCGACTCGCGCAGCTCGAGAGGCAGGCCAAGGGCACTGACACCGACGCCGACACCGACGGCAGTGGTGCGTCTAACGATGCAGGCCACGGCGAACAGAGCATCGAGACTGGGCGGTCCGAGTACGCGCGCCAACTGGAAAGTGCCTGGAAGTCGAGCGGCGCGCAGAGCGTGGACCTGAGCCTCACGGCTGCGCTGCGCCAGATCTTAGACACTTTTGGCAGCTTCGACCTCCCGTTGGGCAACGATCTGGAAATCAAGCTGTCCGACTGCCTAGCCTGATGCGCACACTACATCGCTCTTCTATCTGTCTATCTCAAAAGGGCCTTGCACAGCGCGGATGCGTTGATCTGCTGCCCGATCGAGACTGTGCAGAGTTGTACTGTAACAGCCGTAGCAGAATAGAAAGCGGTCTCGCCGCTCAAACACCCTTTGCACTGAACAGAAAGCCGAGCTGTTTCCTTAGGACTGGCTGTGGGCATGCTGAGATGGGATGCGGAGCCATTTCGCGAAACTGTCTCTACCGGCCACCAAAATTCTATGTTGTAGCAGTCAGAGCTTGCCGCACAAGCCGCCACACCTAGCTTTTCTCACGCTACAAGTACCGTGGGACTTTGCTTAGTAACGTTACTAGTAGCGCTTCGTTGCCCCCTTTTCTCTTGTTATCCATTTACAGCCGAACCATCTTTTCTTTTGTTTTCGGGTCGGACTACTCTTCCCGTATGCGGACCCAATCCCAAATACAATTCATCATGGTCTCGGGGAGCGTTTCCGAAGCTCAGGTTCGAAGATGCAGACTTGACCGCGTTTCAGCTGCAGCAGCGATTTGACCCTGCGGGGGAAAAGACACCGGAGTCTCTGTACCCTTGGCCTGCGCATGGGCAAGCTCGACGCTCAGAGCTCCGCTGCTGCAGCTGATCCATAGGATTGCAACCGGCGACAGGCGACACAAGTGGGGATAGAAAGCACATCCTACCGATCTACAATAATTACACGCAAGGTCGCTAGCTACAGGCTCGGGGAACCGAGTGATGTTCACGACTGCGAATGCTCTGAAGCCGCGTTCGATGCAGCAGCAGAGTCTAAATTTCAAGCCGGATCTTGCCAATAGATGGCCGTGCATTTCGCTCGCAACCTGCAAAACGAAGCAACCAAGCTCTGCACTCAGCCTTTTGGTCACACGCGCCTTCAGGACTTGCCAAGAGCCACAGTCACACACTCATGATTATAGTATTAGTTTCCCAGTTCCCGCGTCAGCCCCGCGTAGCCAGTTGGCCAGTCTAGCCGCAAGGCCGAAGCTTCACCTGGTTCCGGTTGTTGCTTCCACTTGGCACAACTGTTTAACCCCGCTTGATAATAATAATGCCCTTCCGACCCGAGCGCTGTGGCTCCCTTGGATCTCTGCCTCGATCCTTGTCACACTAGCCTCACCAAGCTACACCCAACCCATTCACCACAATACCATCCATATTACCTTTCTTCAAGGTATCACACCCAACCGCATCACCCGACACTGTCAAAGTGCTTGCAATTCCACCGTATCGTTGAATCGGCGTGTCTCATCACCTCTTTTCCTCGTCATTTCGAGCGGAGACGCCGTGGACTATCGACCCTGCCTTCAGCCCAATCCACCGGGAACGCCGCTCGACTGCTTTTGTGGCATCTTCTGTCAGCTCTCGCAGTTTCTCACGCCACAGACAGTGCTGCCTGTGGTATCGGTCACAATCCGGGTGAAACGCGCGCGTTCTGTTGTAAAGCCTCTTTTTCACACTTATTCGGTCCCGCCGCGAACATCCGTTTGCGTCACTAGCGGCGGCTCTTCAGTGTGGTGGGATCCTTAGCGTTGCAATCGCGCTCATTTGTCCCGTCGTCTTCCTTGACCTGTTCAAGTGACAATGCACTGCTGACCTGCACCGCAAACCGCCCGTCCAGCACTTTTCCGCAGGAGATTGCTTCAAACTACATACTTCGGCCTGCCCGTCACCTTTGCTCCCTGGGTATCGGACCTGGGCGCGAGCCGGCCTAACGTCCTTTGTCACGCCGCATCCGCAGCGGCTCTCTACCGATCACAATGCAGGCGCCTTCGACAATCGGGTTGAGCTCGGAGCCTCCGTATCCTCAGCTGCAGCAGCAACACCCGCACCAGCGCCATGAGCAGCACCAGCACCGTCCGCAGCACCAACACCACCCGCAGCAACCGCACCAGCAGCCGCACCAGCGACCGCACCAGCAGCCGCATCAGCAATTGCATCAGCAAGTGCATCAGCATCGACAGCAAAGCCATCAAGCGCAGTCGGTCCCGTTCTCCGATTCCCACACGAATGTCCCATCTCATTCCCAGGGTCAGCACCAAGACGGTCCATCAACAGCACCTCATATTAGTCACCCTCATCCTCACCCTCAGCTCAACTATGCACATTCCAGCGGAGACACAACCGGACGTTCGCAGCAACATCCACCAAACCAACACCCGTTCGCCTTCCCCGGATCTATGTTGGTCGACGCCTTTCCTCCCTACCGAAGCGACTCAACCTCCATAGACAGGACCTATCTTACTACCTTTGAGGATCCGATTGCAGAGGCCTATATTGCCGGGCAGACGCTCGATGAACCTTTCTATTCGATCGCTCCACCAGGAGCAGTCTTGAATGCGGATGGTACACTGGCTACAGATGCCCCCCCATCGGACCCTAACGCTGTGTTTGGGGCCGTTGATTATGCTCACCCCTTGGATCCATATCATTCTGCTGATACCTATCCCATGGCGTCCAATACCCTGGACTCAGCTGCCGGCATGCTCAACAAGAATCAAGTACCGCGATTCGCCGAGATTAAGGATGATGACTACGGCGATTTCGAGTCGCTAGCAGGATTAGGACACGCTTCAGAGGATCAATTTGGTTACGATCTGGATGACGCAAGCCTCCCCTCATCTGCTGCAGATGGGACGGCATCTGGGAGTAGCGCGGCTCAAGGTGCTAGTGGTAAGGATGGCGTTCCGCCGAGACGTCGAACGCGTCGTCGACAGAACATCAGTTGCGACCAGTGTCGGGCGTCGAAAAGAGGATGCGACTTTCAGCTTCGTCTTGATGCCGACGGCAACGATACAGCGCAGAACATCCAAACCGCCAATGCGGAAAATGATGTCCACATGAGTGCTGCTGGGGAAAAGCGCAAGGTTTCCGACACTGGTCAAGACGAATTCAACTCTACGATCGCTGCAAACGGAAGCAAGCTCGTCTGCTCCAACTGTCAGAGAAGAGGCATTGATTGCACCACCAACTTTGCTGACTCGGTTCGAAACAGTAAGCAAGCTGCGCAGGTGACTAAGGAAGAGCCAAACTTCCCTAGCATGCAAGGCAGCAAGAAGCGAGCTATTGCCGACGATACGGTCGAGAACGGGATCCGCTCGCAATCTGTCTCAACGGATGCCATGTCGCCAGCCGAGCAAGAAGCTACGGCTCAACGGACAAAGCTTATGCAGGGCTACCAGAACGTCTCGGAGTCCCGAGCGCTTGCTGCCAACGGGACCAACGCCCGCTTTACACAGCGTGCCGACTCATTGTTGCTTACAACCAACAGAATGCGGCTTTATGTGCATACCGTAGAGCCAAATGCCAATCTGTGGCTTTCCCGAGCTTGCTCCCCTCTTCGTTCGGATGGCGACCTGGGCGCATACATTAAGAGCACTATCGGCACCGATGCTCTGAGTTTATCGCAACAGCTCTGGGCTTCTTGGCACGTCGATGCACCATCTCAAAAGCGGGAGCATCAACCTAATCTTTTCTATCTGGTCTACGGGCTCGATCACCTTGGCGGCGAAATGGGTGTGTGGGGCGAGAAACCGGAAACCTTCAAATCAACTCCTTCGCCCAGCAGACGCGCTTCGCAAGCGAAGCCCGAGAAAGCCTCTGCCGACTTCTATCACGTTATGGCAGACATCACTGGGATGGGGCCTGGTGGCTGGCGCAGGTCCAAGCGCGATCTCATGATAGATGAAGCCGTCAAGGCTGCTATGTTGGCCTACGCATGCCAATTCAGGCTCGACGATGAAACCACCTCGAGCGCTGCAGATGCCGAGTCGCGCAAAGCACTCGACGGAAAGACCTACCGCGATGCGCATGACCGGATCGCCACAGCAGCCTGGAAGCGAGCTCGCTCATTGATCCTTCAGTTGGCTCCACGAAGGTCGTGTCGAGTTGCTTATGGACTATTCCTTTTTGGGGTGACAGCCCCGCCACCTGGGGCTCTAGCCGAGGGCGGCGTGGCCTCAGGTGCCGACGCCGCAGAAGACGCAGCCTTCGCGTTCGAGACGGCATCACGACATCTAGAGTGGTTTGTCAAACGGTGCCGAGATTTGGTCCGAACCGTTGAACAGACATCCAAGATACCGGCTTTGAGCATGAACCCGGAGTTGCGGGATCAACGACGAATTGCTGGCGACTTGATGGGACTCGCCGAATCACTCGGCTGGTTCGGCCTACTGATCGACACGGTAGCGCATGTCTCGCAAGGCCGCAAGTCGAGCATGCGAGAGGATAGCCTTGTGGACCAAGTCAGTGGCATCGGTTCGGGCACAGGCCCCGGCGTTTTGCATGGCTCAATGCAGGGTCAAGGAGCTGTCTCGGCCGCCACTCCACCTGATCGGACTGCAGAAGCTCTGTTCGCAATTCAAGATACGCTCAACATGCTACCGTCTCGACAAGCACCCCCGGGTGCATTTCCGGGCACTTCGGACTCGTATCTGCATGAGGAGTCAGAGCACGACGGAAGCTTCCAGGTGGATACAGAGATGTCTAAACGGATCATGGAACGCGCCGCATGCGCACGTGACTTGATTCCGGCTCTTTTGCGCAACCCGGGAGCGTTGGCGAATGCTATTCCTTTCGATGTTTTGATTGGAGGCAAAGACACGGACGGAGCGAGCGGGCAGGGCAATCCTCTGGTGAATATCAACAGCCCTGGTGGGGGCCTCAACGAACAGGTGGTGCTCCTTGGCGTTGCCTGGGGAACGGCAGTCGAGGTGTACATATGGCGGCGGGTCGGCGTCCTACAGGCTGCAACGGAGACATTTCTAGCCTCGACCAATCCATTGCAGGCGTTCGTCGCCGGTGGCGGCACCATCGTGACCGAGAGGGTGGAGAAGCTGGTGATGAATATCCTAGAAGCTATACGCCTCTTTCACAGCATCTTTGACAGCCTGATTTCGCGGGCTCTAGATGAGTTTGTTCATCTGTCGCGGCAGGCAAGAACGATGCTGTCCTTTTTCGTGATCCACATTCACCTTGGTGTGCTACACTTCATTCGGCTGGCCAAGCGCATCGAGCAAAAAGAGCTGGAATTGGTACAGGCTTTCAACGCGTTAAACCTCAACATGACGGGTAGCCATGACAATACCGCCAATGCCTCGTCCTTTGGCTCCGCAGCAGAGTTCTCGCCGATGTCTACAGGCACATCGCCGGCTCAGAATGGCAACGGCTTTGCAGGTGCCCTCTCCCCCAGCGACACAAACACTGCCAGTATGTCAACGTCCGGCTCGCCTCCGAAGACAGATGCCCCGCAACCACCACCCAAACAGCTCCGGTCGAAGATGTTGGATTCTAGCGTCGAGCGACGGATTGTGGGACGATCAGCCGCGTTGGGAATGGCGCGCATCGCAGGGCTTGTAAATGCCGAGTCAGGAAAGCTCGAGAAAGCGGCGAGGCTCGGACGTGTAGGCCCGAAAGACGCTCCCATGGACGGCAAGCAGCGCCGAGGCAGCTTCTACGACCCCAACAATACAAATTTGCTGAGCCCGATCGAGGATTCCGCCAACGCGCCCTGGCGCCATCCTTATCCGGTCATGGTGGCCGACGCGTTGAAACTCAGCGCACAGCAACTTCACGACCAAATCTGGGACCAACTGATCGCAGTGCCTCGCAATGAAGCGGAGCTCAAGTTGTTGATGGTCAATTTCAACGTTCTGCTCGAAGGCTTCAGCCGGATGATGCACGCGGTTCCAGGTCTTGGAAGCTACAAGCAGGTCCTCAGCGATCTCGAAAACGCTCGCGACACAGCCTCGTTTGTCGCGACGCAGCACTAGGCCGGCGCCACTGCGCCCCGCCCGCGCGGCCCGCTTGTTACTAGGTCGCCATACGTCGTTCCTTCTGGCGTACTGTAATTGTATCTTTCCTTTCTTTACGCAAAGAGATATGGATCCATTTTTATTGCGCTCGTCTTTTCTGTCAGCACGCTGTCATGAGTATGTCCGCGTGTTGAGCTGCCACCAAGGTATTTCCGATGAAGCGCAGACCACGGCAAACTTTGCGACAAAGCACAGACCCTTCTATGCTGACTACGACCATGCGCGTCGTCTGAAACGAGACATGATGACATTCGGGACGGCAACAACGGATCAACAAGGGGCAACAGAAGGGCAAGGCGTAGGTCGACACTGAGGATTGTGTGAAAGTTTCTGGTCGTGTGAAACGGTTGGCGGGTGCTGTGGGCTGTTGTCGGCGGTGGCTAGGTGCTGAGGGCGGCGTTGCACGCGTCGAGGAGGACGCGGGCGATCTGGGCGACGGCCGGTTCTCTGACGATCGTAAAGTGGTTTGCCTGGGCGATGCCGACGACGGTGATGGTGTTGAGCGGGACCAGCCGGTCCCAGCCGTCGGGGCCGCTCTGGGCGGGTCTAGCAGCGCGGAAGAGCCAGTCGACCGTCTCGTTGCGACTGGGGATGTCGTGGCTGTGGCCGGGCAGCCCCTCCTCGGCCACCAGGTAGTAAGTGCACGGCAGCGCCTGCGCTGCGCCCGTTGGGATCGGCGCAGCCACATATGTCGCCAGACTGTCAACCGTGGCGCGGAAGTGCGCTATCAGCTTGGCCGACATGGCACCCGGAGCAATGTCTGCCACCTCCGGCGCCGCCGAGATCCAGTCGAGCATGCTCAGCGGCATCGGAGGGTACACCGAGGGCGCCGGCGAGTCCAGCAGGATTAGCGCCGCTACCCGCTCGCTGTCCGTCCTGTGCTTCACCGCCGCCGTCGCCAGCATGCGAGCAATCTCGAATGCAACCATCCCGCCCGAGCTCCATCCTCCGATCAGCCAAGGGCCCTTCGGCTGGACAAGTTGGATACAATCTAGGAAATACCGGGCCATCTGCGGGATGCCCCCTTCCCACTCTGTCGCGTCCGAGAGGAAGGGCGAGTTGAGCGTGTACATGGGTCGATCAATGGGCCGGAAATACCTGTACACTGTCGACATGCCGGAGCCGTCAGGCAACAGGAACAGAGGAATAGACGCAGCAGAGCCTGCATCGCCAGTGTGGAGCAGCACGGGCGGTCTGGCTGCAGGCACTTCGAACTGCTTTGCGTCAACAGCATCCACTGCAGCGTTCTGCGTTGGTCGAGCACAATGCTCTGAGGCAGATGGGCCATTTTCCGCTCCTACCCTTTCTGTGGCAATGAGCTTCGTGGCAAAGTAGCCTCGGATTTCCCGTAGCGAGGAGCAGTCCAAGAACAACGACGGAGGCAGCTCGAAGCTCAGACACGACCCAAGGCTGCCCAGCACTAGCAGGGACATGAGCGAGTCCAAGCCCATGTCAGCCAGATTGGCATCCTCGCCAATGCTGCCGGCCGCAACACCAAGCTCTGTCTCGATCGTTGATGTCAACAAGGCCATCGCTTCCTCAAGAGCAGAACCGATCGGTCGATCTACTCCTGCGCTGTCATTGCTTCCGGCCGAACGAGTGGTCCCCTGTTTGTCCCCGGCTTCGGCCTTGACAAGGTCGCCCGCGGTCGCGACATCCGGAGGTTGGCAGGCCCCAACAGCCTCACCGTCAAGATCAGGCTCATGTCCGATTTGCGTCCGGATCCATTCCAGAAGCTCATTTGAGCTGTCGCAGTCCAGAAACAGCGACTGCGGAATCGAGAGACCGAGATCGAGCGTCTCTAATGTCGAGATGCACACAAGCGACATCAAGCTGTCCATACCCAAGTCGGGAAGCTTCACGTTTGGCTTGATCTCGTCTCTTGAAATGCCCAATTCGGCGGCCAATACGTCGAGAAACTTTTGATGCAGTAGCTCGGCCTTACTGACTTTTCTTTTATCAGCACCACCCTCTGGTTTGCTCTCTGCGTTGGCAGCGGCCGTCCCACCTCCCTTGGCGTTTCTGCTGGGCAAGTGCAGACATGCGTCTGTAGGCGATTTGGAGATGGCGTTGCAAGTAGCCGAGCACGAGGCCGCAGATGGTTCTATCCTACTAGCACCCGGGATGGACTCTGCATAGCGAACACCTTCCACTTCAGTGAGAATGCAGAGGTGTTCATCCATGACCAGCATATCCAGGCATCCGGAATCCACCGCTTCTACGCTGCTGTTGCTCGTTCGGTGAGCCGCTACATAGACTTTGATGGCGCAACCCCTGAGGGGAGACATCGTTAGCAACTCACTGACCCGCTTGCTCCATACAATCTTGTCGAGTGCAACCAAACTGAATTTTGCGCTGCTAACGCGCTCCATCGTGCTGCAGAACCAGAGGCCACATTGCTCCAAGGCAGACAGCATGAGTGTATGTACCTGGGGCGTCCTACCGTCAGTTTCTTCGGGTGCTTGAAGTCGGCACGAAAGCAGAGCCTCTTTCGTCGTAGTGTCGTAAGAGGCAGACTCTACAGTTCGATAACTAGAGCTTGGAGTACCTTCAGCAGCATCTTGGAGGCTACGATAGATCAGCCGAGCGCTCGATAGCTCCCCTTCGCTGATAATCCGGTCCAGCCTTTCCTTCAGCAAACTTTGAAGCCTAACCCAGCTGTTGACCTCTGAGCACGGCAACGGACTGAATTGGCAAGAGCAGACCGGCTTCCTTGCTTCTGTTGCTGTAATGGACACATTGTGTGTCAAACCGGACGTTGTGCTCAGACACTTCTCCACGAGTATGTGTAGCACGGGCGGCTCTCTAGGGAGGAATGCGGCATCATATAGCCGAAGGCCAGTGATACAGAACGAGGCTGCCGCAAAGCCCTGGTCAGACCCACTCGTTCTACAGAACAGCTCCGATGCCGCTTCTACCATTAATTCGAAAGCTACCGAAGCAGTCGACTCCGCACCGACCGACTTCAGGAGGCGCAGAAAGCCACCTTCCGCTGTGTTCATCACCAGTGTAAGATCAGCTTCTGCAGACTCGACTTCTTCGAACAGCGCGCGCAACAGAGGTTGGTTGAGTGGATCAAGTCCGACAGACGTAACATCATCAGTCTCCGTATCGTCTTCTGATGTCACGGATGCTGAGTCTTGCGTATCCTCGCCTCCGTTAGTCGACACTCCATTCGCCCGTCCAGCGCTGCGTGGCTGTATAAGGTTGCGATCGCGATAGTCCATCCAATGCTTGGTCAGATGGAATTCATATGTGGGCAGGTCATGCAGCATCTTCACGTCATAGAGGTAGGGCCGATGAACCTCGGTCCATTTGATCGGATATCCACGTTGATGAAGTTCAGTTAAAGTTAGCAATAGCCTTTTGTAGAGAAGCTGAGCAGAGGTGACGGTTCCATGCTCCACTTCCTGTTCACTGACGATGGTAGCGGTAGTACCAAGCAGAATCCAGGTAAGCTCGCTTTGGATCTTGGGAGGTAATGGCGTGCCAGAAACCGAGTCTCCAGTTCTACCCTTCGGCTTCAGCAGAGTGAGGCTGACCGTTTCAGGGTTGTGTCCGACAGAATAATCATCGTTCGAGACAGTCGTTGTTCCGAGCGGATGACCTGCTTCGGTTTCATCCTTAATAAGCGTGAGGATGTCACCTGCGTTGACTGGCCTAGCCAACGCTTCTTCAATATCAAGATGATGGGCCGATGCAAGAGCCGGGATTGCCGAGCCTGAAAATACTGTTGGCTCAACACCGCCACTCTCGAGGTACGACATTAGTGTCACACTTTGCAGAATGTAGTGTAGTTCGCCTTCTTCCATGAACGATGATCCAATTTTGTTACGAAAAGCCTCGTACCGTTGCGACAGTCCGAGGTCCAATTTTACCATAGCGTCTGCTTCGACTTGCGGCAGAGATCTTTGGCCTTCGAATTTGATGCCGATCCCAGGAAGGTCCGCTAGGGGCTTCACTTCAGCGCACGTAGCCTTCTTGAGATTCTGGGCCAGCTCTTCATGTTCCGAGGCAACTACAGTAATCCGGAAAGGGTGATGTGTCCTTCTGCAGGTCAATGTATAACTGAGGTCCGCTAGATTGATAGCAGAGCTCAGATAACCTAGAAGGGCCAACCTTTGCAGCTCGAGTGACTCTTTCGTCTTAGCTGACACGGTGAAGACCCATGCTCCTCTCTTGTCGTGAGTTGATATCTGACCGTCTGGCACACTAGGAGCGTGCTCCTCTCTGACCAGCACCGCGCCGTGGCACCCAGTACTTGCGAGGCTGTTGACCAAGATGCATCGACGTGCTGACGAATTCGAAGGCTGCGGAAGCATCTTGGCATCTACAGGAACAGATAGACAGCTAGTCCGGCAGATGTCCCTAATGCGTGGCTGGAGTTCGGAAATCTGTGAGACGCCTAGGTGTCTCGGCACCACGTTCTTCTGTAGAATCTGAACTGCCTTGATAACAGATGCCATGGCAGATACAGCTTCCCCCGCTCCAATGTTCGGGCGTGTGCTCGAGACGGAAATATGTCCTAATACCTTTGGACATCTCGAATCAGCGGAAGCAAACACCTTTTGGAAGGCCTCGAATTCGTTCGCTTCAGCCACTTGGGAGTGATTCCCACTGGCTTCTATGTGGACAATGTCGTTGTGTGCGACAATAGGTCCCTGCAGAAGATCGTTCAGAAGCTGTTTCTGGCCTAGAATGGAGGCCTCCTCGTCGAAGTTCGGGGCGTGATACGCCGACTTGACAGCGGGAATGGTCGCCAGTATGGTATCTCCATCAAGAATGGCGGTTGAGCGCCTTTTAAGCAGCAATACTCCGCACCCGTCACCTCTAGTCTTTCCATCAAGCTTGCTCGAGAATGTTGCATTCGTGCCGCTGCGAGACAGGATGCCTTGTTTGTCCATAGCAATGAACATTTGTGGCTGTGTCAAGACGTTAACTGCTCCCGCCAGCGCCACGTCGCACTGTTCGCTGAGGAGCGCCCGACGAGCCCACTCTATGGACGAGATTGCTGTGCATTCGAGAGAATCCACCGACACGCTGGCCCCCTCCCATTTGAGGGAAAAGGACACGTGGCCTGGGATAAAGGCACGGATATTACCGGTGATGAAGTAGCTACCAATGTTACTGCTGGCATTTTCTCGGTAGTCATCCCAGGAGGCACCCATACAGATAGCAATCCTTTTTCGATCAAAGGACGAAGGGGAATTTGATTCATGCGAGTAACCGGCTCTTTCTAGCGCCTCGTACGCGCATAGCATGGTTAAGCGATGCTGCGGATCTAGCTGCTCGATCTCTTTTGGAGACATGCTGAAAAGGCGTGCATCCATAGTTTGAGTGACACTTTCCGGGAGTGCATGCATATGGCGTGCAAGAGTCTGATTTTTCCCGGTGCCGTAATAGTTTTCGATATCAAAAAGGTGCTTGGGAATCTAAAAAGTCGTAAGACGGTCTGTCAGTAACGGCAAAGGCACTCTTATTTGATCCTTCTGAATCGACTCACTTCCGAAACGGTCTGGCGTCCAGTCTCGAGGCATTCCCAAAAGCCTTCCGGACTACGGACATCACCTGGAAAACGGCAAGCCATTGAAATGATTGCGATCTCTTCTCCGTCGACATCTGCTGCTGATAACGCATAAGCCGGGTTAGCGACATCTGACGACAGAGCGCTTTTCGCAAAATCTCGCAAAATAGATGCAATATCATAGATCCTAATGGAACTCTGTTGAGTGGTGCAGCCAGAACTTGCTTGGAAGCGCCTCTTGATATCACTGGCTAAACCCATGCCAGGGCCCAAGCTGACAATATCTACTGTGCTTGCACTTCCGGATCGCTCTGAAAGCATCATATTTTCCACCATTGTATCCCATCGCACCGGGCTACAGAGATTACTCTCTACAAGCCTTCGGATTACTGCGTCATCTGTTTCCTCAGAAAGTATGCTTGCGCTGGCCGAGTCCCATAGTGTTCTGCCACGAGGCTCCACGAGTGCTTCCTTGACGATACCGAGGTGGCGTAAGTCTGCCAGCACCTGTTCGACCTCAGACTCGAGCTCTGTAGTATGATAAGGAGAATAGATTTCGAGCTCGGACAGCCTCAGATCTGGTAGCAGGCCATTTGGTCGAGCAATCAGACCAGCAAAGGTGCGCAACAGGCTCGGATGCCCGCCAATGGATACCTGACTCATGGAATAAGCAGTAATAGCCAGGCCAGCAACTGATGTATAGGATTTCTGCACAGGTAGGAAAAGGTCGAGTCAGCACGTTCAAGTTGATGTATTTGTTAACGAACGGCCTGCCGAGGACGTGGAAGCATCCAGCCACGCACCTCTCTCACTGTTCTGTTGAATGTTTGCAGAACGGCTTCAAGACGTTCCAGGTAATCCGACGATCTTCCGACAACCAGCATGCTCCAATGTTCCTCGCCTTTGCTGGGCGTGAGCAGATTCTCGGAGAGTCTATGTCGGGCCCGTTTCGAGCGCAGGCCAATCCAAAAGCAGATCCGGAGAGATACGACCGCTGCTTGCATTAATGACCAAATACTTGAGCATGATCCAGACTCGGCCTCGCAGAGACCCTGAGTGGCCCACGCTGAGAGCATTCCTGTGCAAAATCCCAGCAGATGAGACGTTTCATGTCTTATCACCCGCCAGCTCTCCTGTACAGTTTGAACTTGATCCTTAGAGACCGCCGCAAACTTGCAGCCTTCGCCGCATGATCGAGCTACGGAACGACATGCAATGATTGAAGCTGTGTGCAAGAGGCAGAGGAGAACACCGTTGATCACTGGATCTTTCGATTCAGCCTGGGCCTGATGCGTTACCAGCGACCTGAGGTCCGAAAAAACATGGTATGGCGGAAGATGCGGGAGCAGCTCGATCTGGTCGTCAATATGTTTTGAAGCTGGGCACGACACCCTACCAGCGTTGGCCACGCTTTGCAGATCTGAGCGGAGGGCCTTTAAAGCGACAGAGATAAACGCCTGAAGCTCGGGCAGAAAATGTGCGAGGACGAAAAGCGTCTCGAAGTGATGGAGAAAATCGGAGCCCTGAGATCCGAAGACGAGGATTCGAGTCTCCTGTATACAAGACGGGTCCGAGCCCCCATTGGGATCCTGATGCTCCTCCATCGCTTCGTGTTCGCACTGTGTGAACGAGAGCGTAGGATGACGAGCTAGGACAGACAAGCTGCTATTGGAGGCGAGCCAAGCGACCAAGCGACAAAGGCAAGGCTTTTGCGACAGAGACATTTGTTGACGAAGCAGTGCCTTTAAATGGCAGCGACCCTAGTCTGCCTTTCGCACAGGGAAGACAACAGATGCACAGAGAGATGATAATCTAGCCCATCTGCAGTGAACTCGCAGACGCCATCGGGCCATCCGCCAATGAGGAAGTGCTTAATTGTCTGCAAAGAGCCGCGATAAGTTAGGATTATGGTTCCACATCGGTAGGATCACGACGAAATACATCAGTTTCCAGCACAAAGATAAAAATCGGAAACAGGATAGCAATCTGATGAGCAAGTCACGAAAAGAGTTTAGAGTACAACGATAACGTCGTGAGGTGGTTCGATCGAAGTCCCGGTTTAACCATAAGTTAGGACTACTGCATCGGTAGTGTACGTGCGGATGTCACGAATGGGTTTATAAAGAAATTGAGACGAGCTATGCGATTTGGTTTTCCGCCTGGCTTTGACGGCGCATCTTGGCAATCCTCTCGCGGACGACTTCCAGGCCGGGGAGCTCTCCGTTCACTGTGCCAAAGATGGCATCACGGACTTGGGCGCTTCGGGAGTCGAGACCCTGGCTTCGATACCATTCGTTGCCACCGGGAGTGACCCGATCGAGATGGGTAAGTCTCTCAGCGCCAGAGTATCGGCTGCTGTCGTGGCCGGATGCGGATGCAGCACTGGAGCCCTGGTTGTGTCTGCGCTGATACATGGCAATATCCTGGTCGGTAAAGTGTTGCAAAGCGGCGCCATCCGAGAGCGGCGAGGAGGTGACTTCAGTGGGAAGCGAAGACGGTACGGATGCGGACGAGGAGGCGGCAGCTTCGCGTTCCCTGCGCGTCTGGAAGGTCGTGCTGGTAAGATCCGAGGCAAATGTGCTGACGTCCTTAGCCCGACGACCTCCGAACTCTTCGGTGTTGCCGAACGCGGGAACCGAGGCGGCGCGGCTCGCTTGTTCTCGTGAGAACTCAGGCAAGCCTCTTGGAACAAGGTTGGGAGAGCGACGGGAAACAGCATCAGTGTCGAGGATGGCAGAGTAGATTGTGTTATCGAGCGCCGAATCCCATACACTGGCACTGTTAGCCGCCGAGAAGGAAGTGGAAGAGCCGACCGAGGTGGCTAGAGCAGCCCGCTGAGGGCTCGGAAGGAAATACGGAGTCAGGTGATACAGTTCAAGCGCCTTGCGCAGTACGTTGTCCTTCTGCCGCTTTTGCTTCTTGAAAAGCTTGCGGTCGTTGGTGTTGCTGCGACTACTACTCGCGACTTGACCTGCAGGTGCCGAGGATGAAGCGGAAGGCGCCGAAGATGCCCATCGCGAGGTTGAAAAGGCTCGAAGCCCTCTCGGAACGGACCGAAGCGATGCTGACATGGCTCACTCCAGGTCACTGCCGTGATAGGTGTTTGGCTGTCTCAAGCAAGAAACTGATCGTCGCTGATGAACTGATATGAACAGAGCCAAGCGGCTTTGGGTGACGGCCAATCCTTCGATGCTCCCGACTTTTTCAACTTAGCCAAGGAGACAAGGTGTATCACGTGACTTTCACTTACAGCATGCTGACCACGCCGATATTGTGATTGTGGTCGGACTGCACAGTATGGTGAGATTGTAATCAAGTTGTGAAGCGGGAGTGTCTTCGCACACTCACGCCCTACGACTATCCAGTTGAGGGACATGAGCAGCAGCTGAGGGAGACAGGAGAGAATAGATAGCAGCTTACGTAGGGCGCCCCTTTGTCTCAGGAGGCAGTACTGTTCGCGCCCCATAAGAACACTCATGACTTGTTCGATTTTTGGCCTCAAGTCTAGCGAGCCAGGCAAGGGTTGTCGCGTCAATCGGGCGAAAAATGCGATTATAACGATCAAACACAGCCCGCGGGGTTGGGTGTTGTTCTCTGAGGCCCCTTTTGGCGTAACAAAGCGTCAGCCTCCAATTCACATTCACCTTTACTGCGTAGAGTTGCCTCCCTCATGCCGTCAACTCACGACTTTGCAAACACTCCAGAGACCACATCTGGACGTCATCTTCACCAACAATCACCCTTACTTCGTTACCAGCACTCTTCTACCGCTACGGACATAGCAAGGTGGTTAGGCTTTTGCACTCATATATCTGTTCCGTGACTTACGTAGCCCATCTAGTAGCTCATATTGCTACCCTTATGAATCCAGTCTAGGAGGTACGCTGATTGACGATCGTTTTGGGACTGTTCATCAAGCTTATCCTTTCAGCTCATATCGCTGTCAGTTTACGGGTCTACGTGGAGTTGACCTGTGTATACCATACAAAATGCCTGTACAGGAACCCGTGGACATGTCGGCCGCATGGCTGGCCCATGCTCCGCCACCTCCGCCTACCTCCATTTCACGCAAACCTCGTCGGTCTTCTTCCTGCGAGCCTTTGACCGCTCAGAATGGCGTCTCTTCTGAGCCACACACCCGTGGCGGATACCTGCCTCCCAGCTCGCATTCTCCTGAGCCTGAAAGACCACGAACGACCTCAGTCAGCGGTACCGTAGACCGCGCCTCCACCTCGACACCTACATCGCCCATCAAAAAAACGCGATCAAAAGTTGCCTCCAGCCCGGCGCCACCAGCTCCGAGTGCCTTTTACAACTATCAGCATCAGCTTCAACAGCAGCAGAGGCAGCTTCAGCTCCAGCAGCAACAGCACCATCAACAGCACCAGCAACAGCACCAGCAACAGCAGCAGCAACAGCAACAGCAACAGCAACAACAACAACAACAACAGCAGCAGCAGCAGCAGCAGCAGCAGCCGCAACAATTCTATGCTTGGCCGAATCAGCCTACCGGTGCGCCTTCTTCGGTGGATATGGTCCATACTCGATCGGAATCTACGTCGGTTCAGGGCTATGCAGATTTCGTTCGAGACCGTCGTGGGAGCGCCCCTACTGTTCCTTACTCAAATACTCTGTCTTACGCCCAAGAGGAACGGTCCCCAACATACCAGGTCCCGTATGGCACAACATCTCCACACAATTCTGCATACGCTTCCGCGTCTGAATCTCTCCCAGTCCAGTCAACATACCAAGCAGCCCCAATTTCCCCCGGTGCTTACAGCGCTGCGCTGCCCCAGCCGAATGCTTATGGTCAACAGCCATTGTACACTTCGGCAAACCAAATGGCTATGCAGCCAGGTCAAGGTGTACCAGCCCCGTACGCCCAACAGCATTGGCCTGGCTACTCGCAGGTACAGAATCATCCGCAGCAACCTTCTTCACCGAGCAGCTACATCCCGGTAGGCACGACAGACCCATTTTCACAACCACCAAGTGAATCGAACGTGTATTACCCCACACCACCGCCGTCGCACACGTCCAGCTTCAGCGAACCGCCTCAGCATCTGGTGATGTCGCCGCCAGCGCGGGCCCCGGCCGGTCAATCATATCCCGGTACGGTTGCAACGAAGCAGCACGCGGTCCCAGCTGCACCCGCTTCCGTGACCGCTACGACGCCTTTCCCGACCTATGTCACCGATCTGAGCAGACAATCGACCACTTCGTCGGTCGCCTCTGTTCGGAGGCCCCTCCCTCAACCGACACGCACCACCTCGAACCCTTCCGCTCCAGGCTCGCCGGTGACGGCTACTCCAAATCTCGCCTCACAGGGCAGTGTTCGGCGAGATCTGCCTAGACCTCCATCCGGAGCGGCTGCCACCATCTCTGCTGGATTTAAGGCTGACCTCACGGGCCCAGGGAGTCCAGGTTCGCCATCCACGGGCTCGGTTCGGCTGCCACCGACAGCGCTGAACAGGACTGAAAGCGTTCGCATGGCGGCTGAAGCGCTCATGGCACGCGGTGTGCCCCAAAGACGGCCGCTGCGCAGCGCCTTGGCTAACACCACCTTTTCGCCGCCCGCACCGCCCACTGGCTTGCCTCCAGCGCCAGCAGCAGATTTGTCGTCGAGCCAGAGCGAACCTGTCACGACCAAGAATGGTGGACCAGGGCCCTCAAGCCTGCAGAACATGTATCAGCGTTACCCTGCACCTCCCTTGCCGACTCCTAGCCAAAGTGCTGGCGCTGTGTTGACCGGATCTGCGCCTGGTAATGCTCAGCCTCAAGCGCCTCGGGTCGAAGTGGAAGGCAATGTCGTCGAAAGCTCCGCACCGGCCAGGTATCAGCCTGCTTTGCAACAAGCAGCGCAGTCGTTCCCATCGCAGCCTACACAGCATTCTCGGCCAGCGACCTACACTGCTGCTAGTGAAGCATCCAAGCTGGCACTTTCGCTACAAAAAACGTCTATCGACGATGGACAAAGGTATCATCAAAGTTCGACTGCCACACCTTCCAATCTCGCAGAAGCGTCGGCTCAGAACGGCGTGCCAACCTTCAGTATCAGTGCGGAAGACGAAGAGCCGGAACAGCCCAGGCGAAGGCGAGCTAGCAGCGTTTCTCGTATCCCGCCTGCCGTGCAAAAGGCAGTTACTCAGAACCACGAACAATCGTCGATTCCCAGCATTTGTTTGCCAGGCGACGATGAGCCCGGAGAGTCTTGCACTGGCCCGGTCATTCAGGTCTCCGGCGCTGAGGAGGACGAGGAGCGTTCGTCTGGCCCGAAGATCTCGGTCTCCGCTGACGATGACGATGCACGCTCGCAGACCAGCAACGGCAGCAAGGGACCTTCCATCTCGGTCTCCTTTTCGGGCGAGCCTTCCGCCAAATCGCAGCGTGCTGGTACCAGTCAGGCGCCCTCTTCGGGGCCTTACTCCCGAGCCGGTTCCGAAGCGGGCCGAGCTTCGTCGAAATCCGTTGGCAATGGCGCCATCTGCTTTGCCTGCCGTCGGTGGATCGCGGGAAAAGTGGTACATGCGCTGGAAACGACCTTCCACCCGGGCTGTTTCGTGTGTGCCCACTGCTCTGAGGGCCTTGAGCACGTCGCCTTTTACGAACACGAGGGGCTGCCCTACTGCCACTTTGACTACCACGAGCTCTTTTCTAAGCGGTGCTTCCACTGCAGGACACCGATCGTCGACGAGCGCTTTATCACCGTGCAGGACGAAGAGCTGACGGGCCAGGACGGTGAGACCAAGGAGCGATGCTACCACGAGCTGCACTTTTTCTGCGCCAATTGTGGCGATCCGTTCCTCGACCCCAAGGCCGCGGGCTCTGCAGCCGGCTCCGACCCGGGCTTGATGACAGCCGACGAGAACGGCAAGGTCAGGCACGGTGGGATGGAGTTTGTCGTCCACAAGGGGTACCCGTACTGCGAAAAATGCCACATCTCGCTGCACAAGCCCAAGTGCAAAGGATGCAAGAAGCCCATCATCTACGACCTCATCACCGCCCTCGGCGGCAAGTATCACCCTGAATGCTTCAAATGCACGTCCTGCTCGCAGCCGTTCTCAGAAACTCAATTCTTCGTCAAAGATGGCAAGCCCTACGACGAAGAGTGCTACAAGGTGTTGCTGCGGAACATGTTTTAAAGCAAAATTAGTCTTGATCCTCTCGTGTATCCCATCCTCTCAATGTATTTTCTATCGTCGAATGCGGGCCATCACGCAAGCGTATATGTAGCGGTCCAACGACAAACAGAACCATCGCTACAAGTAACGCAAGCTGTATTTCTAACTGGATGCTCACCCGTGCCTGATTGTTCGAATGCAAAAGTGGTGGCTGCGCGGAACTAGTCGGTGGATTCTGACCGAGGCGCTGTCGCTCGAGCGAGGCCGTAGATGCGGAGAGGGTCCTGCGACTCGCTGGCGGTCGGAACCGGGAGGGGAGCGGGCGAGGCAAAGAGGGGGTCGACGCCGGAGCCCTGTTTGGGGAAGGGAATGACGTCGCGAATGCTGTCGACATTGCAGAGGATGGCCATGAGCCTGTCGAAGCCGAGGGCGATGCCGGCATGGGGCGGCGCCCCGCAGTCAAGGGCGTGGAGAAGATGGTCAAACCGGGCCGCCTCGGCGCCGGTCAGTTTGAGAATGTCGGCAAAAACGGTCTCCTGGACCCGCTTGGAGTGAATTCGGACGGAGCCGCCGCCGATCTCCTGACCGTTGAGAACAAGGTCATAGTGCTGGCCGCGCATCCTGGCGATCGCCTCATCGTCGAGACGCGGCGCCGACGCAAGCGACGAGGTGGAAGGCGCCAGCAGCGGAACGTCTTCGGCAACGGGCGCGGTGAACGGATGATGGCTCGACTGCCACCGCACAGTGGCGTCGCCTGACGAGAGCGAAGACAAATCGTTCTTGTCTTGGTCAACCAGAGTGAAAAGCGGAAACTCGGTGATCCACGCGAACGCATCGCCAGTAAGCTTCATGTGACCTTTCTGCACGAGAGCGCCAGCCAGTGCCTTCCTCAGGTCGCCTAGGACAGTGCTGCCTCCCTGCGGCGGATCGGCACGGAGCGCAACAAAGACATCTACGCCGAAAGCAGATGCGTCGTCCCCCACCCGCCGGCTTGATGCAAGCGCCAAAACGTTGCGCAGACGCTCGACGAGAAGGTCGGTATCAACGTCCGAGGCCGCAAGCTCACCTCCTAGCCCCGCTTCGGAAGTGAGGAAGGTGTGGACCAAGCCGCTCTTCTTGAGCAACAGCGCTGCGAGCTCGTTGACATTGTCCACAGACGACATCCTGAAACGTTCCACTTTGCCATGGAATGGAGCCAAGAGGCTGTCGAGTTCCTTGTTGGAAAGCTTTTGGGTGGCTTGGAACAGATGAGGCAGGATCTCCAGGCTCAGCGTGCGAGACTCGTGGAGAGAGCAGTCGGGTGACTTGGCGGAGGAGGCGAACGAAGTGGAAATGTCATATAGACGAAGATCGTAGCGCAGGTCGGGTTTGTCGGACCCATACTGTGACATTGCGGTCCAATAAGACATGACGGGGAAGGTGATCTGTAACGACGTTCGGCCGGCCACGTCCCATATCTTACAGATAAGATTCTCAATGACCTGCTTGACCTGCTCTCCCCCGATCCTCCACCGGCCTTGCGCATCCCTCGGATCCGTGCCCTGGCAACCGCTCGTTGGTTCGCGTGTCGAAGTGCTTGTAGGGCCGCCGCTGACGAAGCCCATCTCGAGATCGATCTGGGTAAATTCGGGTTGCCTGTCCTTCCTCCCATCCTCGTCCCTGAAGCATTTAGCGATCTGGAAGTATTTGTCTGTTACGCCCGAGGCTATGAGCAGTTGTTTTGGCTGTTGGGGCGACTGCGGCAGCGCATAGAAGGCAGGTTCGGCAGGCCCATGGAGACTGGCCGTGGAAGCGGTCGTTATGCGCGTAGGCACCAGGAACTCGCGTGCTCCTTCCGGTGTGGAGCGTAGCAGGATTGGAGTCTCTATTTCTAGAAAGCTCTGATCATAGAGGTGGTTGCGCACAGCATGCGTTACCTTGCTGCGAAGACGGATGTTGTTGGCCAAGGAAGGTCGACGAAGGTCTAGGTATCGGTATTTGGCCCGCAAATCACCAGATACACGGTCCGAGTATGAAGAGTCAGAGGGCTGAAATGGGAGGGTGCTGTTGGCGGGATTGAGAAGGATAAAGTCATCTAACAAGATCTCCACCTCGCCTGTCGGCTGAGTTGGACTCGTGTCCTGAAGCGGACGTCGGATTACTTTGCCACGAACGAGTAGCGAGCTTTGGAGGGGTATTGAAGAGATGGAGTCGAGCAGTGCAGACGACGCAGATGACGGGCTGACTTTGAGCTGTACAGTTCCGCTGTGGTCGAAGATGGTGAAAAAGCCAAGATGCCGGGAGACAGTTCGGGAAGATTGCAGCCATGCAGTGAGGATGACTTGCTGATCAACATGACTAGCACGTAGTTCCCCGCAGGTATGTGTGCGGGAGGGGAACGATCCGTAGTAAGCTCCTTGGTCGGCCCGCGGAGGAATTTGCGGGGTGATTCGCTGAGAGATTGCGTCGCTGAGGACGTTGTTCGGTGGTAGCCGCACTCTTGATGAAGAGGCAAATCCTAGCGACTGTTGCGGCTGGAGGGACTTCCGGGGGTGGATATGTTTCGAACCGTTGCATACGAACTGGGAGGCCGAACCGGCTGTCAGAAAAGCGCAGAACCTTGGATGAGCAGCATGACTTGCACACTGCACTGCTCCCAGCATGACTTGGCATCTACCGTTGCAGTGAGTGGGGTAGAAGAGGGGAAGTGAGCAAAGCCAAGTTGCTCCACCCCTAGAAGAAAGCTACCAAAGCCCCGATCTGAGATTCACAGCCAGCGTTTTCGATCGGGGAGCGTATCTTGTGTGTTGATCGATTTGTATGCTGAGTGTGCATTCACAACGTAAACCCGTGACTCCTGGGAAAACGTTTTCCAGGCTTAAAGCAGCAGACCTGCTTAACGGCCAAGCCAG
>JALBYF010000060.1:0-113475 GCA_023212725.1 Tranzscheliella williamsii | reverse complement strand
AGACTCTTAATTGCAAGGGTTTCCGAGCTTGTCTCGGGTCATCTGAATGTCGTGGGTTCGAGCCCCACGTTGGGAGACCTTTTTTTCCTATCAATTTTTGGACGCCGTGCAGAGCGACACGAAGCGGCGGCGAATGGCTGTGCAGAGTGCGCGGTCCTGCCTGCCTACGGCACGGTAGGACGACGGGGCAAGGACAATGCAGCAGAAGAGATGCGAGTAGATTGGTGGGCGGGTATACAAATACAGTGCGAGGGGACAGAGGGTTAGCCGACCTTTTTGAAGCCGCCAAAGTTGACGCCGACACAGCTGACGGTGAGTTGTTCCGGGTTGCGCAGCTTGCGGAGGAGGTTGGCCGTGGCAAGCTGGGCAGGGTCATCGGCGTCGGGGCTGTCGGGGGAGTCGGTGTCGTTGGTGTCTGCGGTGTGCGGGTGGTGGACGACGCGGAAGCGGACGCCGAGGGCGTCGTTGATGTCGCGCATCATCTGGACGGCGTTGGGGGTGAGGGAAGCCATGGTGCACTTGGCGACGTCCTGGGGGCTGAGTGCCATGAGGAGGAGGACGAGTGGCTGATGGCTCGTGTCGACGCAGCCGCGCTTGGCGATCTCGTCGAGCAGCATCCGCGCCGCGTCGGTGGCGAGATCCTCGGGCAGCCCCGGCTCCGCCGTCGCGCTCGCCGCCTCGGCAGAGTAGATCGCCCCCGTCGTCGTGGTCGCCAGCAGCGTGATTGCAAACCCGGGCGACTTGCCCGAGTCCTCGCCGCGGTACACGTCCGCAAACAGATACAGATCGGGAATGTACCGTCCCAGCACGCCGCGCGCAGCGTCGATCAGACGGTTGGCAATCTGCGGGCTGACACGCGTAGAGGTGGCAATGCCGCGGATCTTCTTGATGCGGCCCGGCGCGGTAAAGTTGAGCGTAGACAGATGCTTGATGAGTGGACAGCGAAAGTGGATCTCGCCCCCCCCGAGCGGCGCCGAACCGCGCTTGGTGATTCGCAGCTCCAAGCTACTGGCGAGCGTAGAGAGCGAATCGAGCGGGAGAAAGAGCGACAGATGCGGCAGCGTCACCGTCCGGATGGTGTCCACACCGAGGTCTCCATTGCAGCTTGTGACGCCGCGGAGGGTGAGGCTCAACTCCTTCTTGGCGAAGGGCGCCAGGAGGACGACCCACTCGAGCCAGTAGCCGATGCCTCTGCCGAGCGAGCAGTCGTGGACCACAGAGCCGCCAGCAATCACGCCTGGCTTGACAAGGACCGACGTACCGGTGTAGCTGATCTCGACATGCGTGCCGTTGGTCAACTTCTCGAGCAGACGCAAGAAGTTGGCCTCAAAGTCACGGATACCGGGGCTCGACGCATCCGGCCGTATCGAGTCGATCCGCACCGGCCGTTGCGAGAGAAGCGCCAGGATGAGCCGTTGGCGGAAATTTCGATGGCCTGTGAACCGCAACAGCCGCGACTTTTGTTCGGCGTTGGACAAGGACGTCGAGGCAGCGGCCGGCGCCATGATCAACTAAGGCAAGCTCCGCGATCGAGCGGCCAAAAGCTTTTTAGCAAGGGATGCTCCAACTAGGTCAGAAGTCGAACGCTCGAGGCAGTCTGAGAGGCAGCAGAGCGGCGGAAGACGGTATCGACAAGATGGACGCAGGGGATGGCATCACGATTCCAGACCGAGTGGACTTCTCAAGGCGCAAAAAAGAGCGCCAAATCCTCGGAATTTTTTAGAGCGCGGATGCCCGAGTTCCGATGCTTTACGGCATGTTAGAGTGAAGCACGTCAGTCCAAACATCACCGGTGGTTGACGAGCACATCCGGACTGCAAATGCGTGCGTGCAGTTTGATAATTGCAAGGGAATAGCAAGGCGGGTAGGCTGGAGGCTGGGTTACTGATCGACTACAAATACAGTGGGTAACAGGACAGATGTCGGGAGGAAGCGTGCAATAAGGAGAGCGAGGGAGGCCAAGAGCGAGACCGTGTCAGGAGGCAGGCAGGAAAATTTAATGGTCCGGCTCAGCGCAGTGGAAGTATTCTCGGAAGACCGGTTCGGTGCGGATCAGCGGCTGCTCGATGATGGTATTGTAGACGTGCAGAAAGAGTTCTGGGAAGCGCCGCGTAAAGTAGGCCAGGTAGCCGTCGGGCAGTGCGCCCAGGGTCTTTTTTAGGCTGGGCGGGAGGTCTTGGTAGTGGTGCTTCTTATTGCGCATCGCCCGCAGCAGGTCCTGCACGGACGACGGGTCGTATTTGCGGAATTTGCCCAGGTTGTCGAGGAAGAGCTTGTCGCAGCGACGATGCCAGTCGGCCCCGAGCACGTTCTTCGCCTTGGACTCGAGCAGCACCAGCGCAGCTGTGGGCGGGTCCTTCTCCATAATCTCGAAGCGATCCGAGGCATCCTGCAGGAAGCCAAGCCGCTTAGTAGGGTCCCAGAAGTACGGGTGGGTCAGCACCTCGGCGGCTGACGGGCGATGTCGGGGGTCGTGCGAGACCATTTTGAGAATCAGATCCTGCGCCTCGTGCCCCTCCTCGCCCAGCCCATCCAGGCGCGACAGATCGACCCGTTTGCGGATGATATTCATCTCCCGTTCGAAGCGCGAGCCAAACGGATGGTCGCCATTCGACAGCACATAGTATGCCAAGCAGCCGAGGGCAAAGACGTCAACGGCACGTGTCAGTCTCTGCCTTTCTTCCCTCGCCGAGCCAGCACGACTGGCACTGTTGCCGAGCGATGACTCGGACTCGGATCCCGTATCCAGATTGACGTCGCCGCGCAGAATCTCGGGCGCTCGCCATCCGGCCGTTCCTCCTGGATTGTTGACTGTCTGAGAAAAACTGGTTTGGGCCATGCCATCCAGCCGTTTCGACAGTCCGAAATCCGAGAGGAGCATTTTAAGGCTCTTGCCACTCGACGACGTCGCCACAAGAATATTTTGGGGCTTGATGTCACGGTGTACGATCGAGAGCGAGTGCAAGTGCCGCAGCCCAGAAGTGATCTGGTGCAGGGCGCGCTTTGGCTCCAGCAGATTACTCAAATCGCGATAGTCGGCCGGCTTCTCCACCACCTCGGCCAAACTCGCTGGGCAGAGTTCTAGAGCAATAAAGAGGAAGCTCGGAGTGAGTTCTTTGTAGAAGTATCGAATGACATTCGGATGGTTGTCTGCCGACTCCAGCAGCGATACCTCTTTGGAGGCGACGTGAACAAAGTCTCGTAGCAGCCTCTTGACCGCCACAGCCCGTCCTTGGAAGGTGCCTCTAAAGACCACCGTGCCGGACGATCCGTAGCCAAGCACCTCGTCCGAAATGGTCAGCGAAGAAGTGCTGACGGAGTTTTGCGACGTGCCTGAGTGGGAGGCGCCAGCGGCAATTTGCGCCGCTGCTTTGCCAACCGACGCCGCGTCGTCTTCGCCAAAGTTGTTGCTGCCCCAGCCCGAGTTGAGCAGAGGCGACTTAGGCATCGGTGACAGGAGATCCTGTGCCCGCTGTAGGCTGTTACTCGCTATCTGGACCGAGGCGCCAGCCACTGCCGTACGTAGGCCGGGTTGTTGCTTGACATCCAGCTGCCTGTGCTGCGACGTCGGCGTCTCAGGTTCGTTCCCATTCGACGAACCGCTATCAGAGCCATTGGCATGGTTGCTGTTCTCGCTCTGCTTGCTGCCAGCACGTGTCCTATGGCTGGGCGTGTCTTGCGCATTGCTGATTTTGTCCGCTTCTTCTTCCGCATCGTCCTCTTCCTCGCCTTCGCAGTTTTCATCACCGTCTCCTTCGCCGTCTGGGCTGCCCTCTTTGCCATTGACTTTGGCTGCCTTAGCGGCGACAGCAGCACCTCCCCGTTTGCCACGCCTTCGTCGTTTGTTGGCCTTTTTCTTAGTTGTTGCCACTCTATCATCCTGCTCATCGAACAGATCCGTGCCAGTACCAGCAATGGCGGAAACATCCGCTCTTGACTGCGAGCCGGCTGCAGCGCCAGAAGCGTTCCGCCGTGACAACTGGATCGCTTGATTGAGCTGCCTGTCTTCCTCGGCTCGAATTGTTTCGTCAGCCGCATCGCCGGCGAATCCGGCTTCGTCCTCTTTCATGACTGGAATCCAGACGACGCCCTTGGCGATCTCGGCTGCTTCTCTCTCTGCTCGCATCTTCTGCTCCTGCAAGCCAAGGTACGTGGCGCCCGTCAGTACAGCGATCACAAGGACGCCAATTAGCTGCAGCAGGACCCAAGCCGTTTTGTATTTCCAGCTTCGATGGGCAGCCGCCGCTTCACGGGAAGCATGTTCACGAGGAGGATGCTCAGGTGACCCATCACCTGCTTCGGACGGGACCGACTCCAAGCTTCCGCCCGAGCCAGCGTCCGGACCGCTTGTACGATGACGCTCCTTCTGTGCACTCTCCCTCGCAGCGTGGGACAAAGGGGAGCGGCTGTTGGGGGGTGCGGTCTCGTTAATGCGCGGAGGACCGGCGTGGACAGCAGGACGACCTCCGATAGCGAGACGCGGCCTGCCGCCGTCGATCTCGAGAGTAGGATGTGAATTGAGGAGAGAGTCTTGCAACGTCCCCTCTGCTGAAGTGTCCACTTGTAACGAGTAGCTACCAAGCCAGCAGCCGAAGGAGGAGCATTTACGATCGGTGGCCCAGCTTCCCTGGGAGGTAGGTAGGCCGGAAGGCCAAGCCGAGGACCCGTCCGCGTCGGCCGACGAGCCGTCCGGTAGACCGGCAACAGCCTTGGTGGTAAAGGCGACGAGGGGGAAACGCTGCGTACTCATTGCGAAAAGACTATTGCCAGCAATACCAAGGTAGGCAGACCGCCGATGTGAGTTTGGCGGGACACCATAGGAAGGGTCAGCGTCATTTGGGCTGGACTCGTCACCGATCTGTGGAAAGACACGGCTGAGTGGGATAGAGGGATGTTGGACCAATATAGGCCTACTGAGCGACTTGGTGTTTTGTAGATGTGCTGCAGGATAGACAATGTCGAAGATACCGGCCACACTTGCCTGCAGTTCCGAAGCCCAGAGAGTTGGATTGACGTCCGAAAGCCGCTGATCATTGTCGGCAACATCGGCCGAGGCGGTCAGATTGAAGCAGACTATGCTTCCATCTTCCGGCATACCCATGATGGCGCGGCCGTCTGGATGATCGGCTTGATTCCAAAGCACCTGAACATCTCTGTCGCCTGCATTGGGAGCAAAAGTGCTGAAATGAAGCGTTTGCAGTGCTTCGGGCGAACTGCGGGAGTGAATATTGAGTGTATAGTCGGTCCGGCCTATATAGGCAAGCTTCGAAGTCGATTTAGAGGACGAGCCTGACAGTGTTGGCTCATCGTCGATACAGGATTCGGGTGCTGTGCCGGGTGTGTGCAGATCTGGGAGAGGGTCGATGTCGTGTGCCTCGGCGCCACACCAGACACCGCCTTGGCGAGCTCCAAAGACGGCGCCCAGCTCGCCGGTCTGGATGTTCAGCTCGACCAGGGTGGTCTGTTTCTGGCCAACAAAAACGCGGGTATCGTCTCCGGCAAACGAGAATGGACTGAGCTCGACCAACTGAGGTAGTGTGAGCGGTAGTTTGTCCAGTTGTACGCTTCCAGGCTCGGTCTCGGAAGCTACGCGGCGTACGGATGAGCCGCCCTTCTTGCGGGAAGAAAGGACGTAGATATCTCCTGCTGAAGAGGGCTCGACAATGTAGATACCCCCCGATTCGAGCTCGGGCGTGGAACCAGAGCCGAAGGGCGAGGCGAAGGAACGGCCTGCCTGTGCAACCTCGGCGAAAGACCTTTGTTCTTTGCCATAGAGTGCGGTGACAAGAGGTCGGAGTAGCGAATCGGCGTCGTGGCTGGAATGAGGGGAGAGCGACCAGAGCTGTTTACCAGATTGACGGTCGAGGGCGTATAGACCGCCTTCTACGGTGGTCAGTACGACGGTATTGGCGAGAACGAGATCGGCTGGTGAGGATGGCCGAATCGCAGACACTCCTTTAAAGCGGGAGTTGGAAGGGAGGTGATGCTGCCTGCCGGCACGGACAAGATCGCGGTGACGAGAAGAGGAGATGCTGCCGTTGCCGTCGTCCAAAGCAGCCGCGCCTATCGTTGCAGGATGTGACAAGGAGGCTGTAGCAGCAGTGAAGCTGTCGAAGATCAGGACCAGAATCGTCAGCAAGAGAACCGGTAGAAACAGGTTGGCTCTATTCGCTGTGATGGTAATGGTACTGGTGGACTGGCGACCTCGTCTGCGATCGGCGCGATATCCGCGCGTGGACGCCCCGAACGGCATCTCGACAGCTACCAGCGGCGCTCAAGCTGAGAGAAGATACCGCAACGTCCGGATCTGCTTGAGCTATCTGCGCGACGTAGGAAAGGTAGGTGAGCAGAGGGATAGGTGATGTCGGTTCAAGGAGAGGGCTGGGACGGAGTTGTAACAAGACCCATCTGCGTCGAGTTGACTTGGACCGCCGAGCAGATGCATGGGCAGGGCCAACGTCTAGATCATGGGCGAACCTCGGACCGGGGAGCTGCTGCTACGGACAGCGTACGTCAGGGCAGCTAAGCAACGAGTTGAGCGGGATGAGCGAGCCTGGCTGCTCGACGGTTAGCGTGGACGAAGAACAAACTGCTGACTTGTGCTGAAGTGTTAGGTTGGATGTAGACAGGAGGTGCTCAGGGCAGTGTTGTGGCGAGACAGAGTGTTGTTCAAGGAGGTGCTGTGAAGACGGCAGAGATGAAAACGGCAGAGAGCGAGGAGTGAGTTGAAAGGGGAGTGTGAGTGTGAGCGTGAGTTGCGTTACGATGTCGACTCGCGATCTGAATTCACATGAAGCAACCGCGAGCTTTGACGCGGATGACTGCAGGCGGAGTCCTCCAGCAGGCGCCGCCTTCCTTCTATTTCGAGCTTAGACTTCACTTGACTGCAGATGTATTTCAGTTCAGTCTTATCCCTAAATCTACTCACACGGCCCAACTCACACGGCCCAAGCCCACCGCGCAGCGTCTTTGCCCGTCACGGTATCCATCGGCGCGCTCAGGAGCACCGAACGAGACGCTTGCTTCATTTCACGGTCGCGACAACGTGGGTCGTGCGTCGCCGCTCTGAATATCCAGCCAGACTCGTAACGGAACAAGTGCAGTTCATCTCAGACGTTTGCTCAGGCGCCAGTAGATACAGTCGCAAGTGAGTGTTGAGTGGGAGTGGGAGTGAGACTGTAAAGTCTGTTAGATCGATGTTTGCCTTTGGGGGCTAGAATAGGGTTTGGACTTGGGGCTTCGTTGGTGGTTTAGTCCGCGGACTGCCACGTCCTCGCGCAGTCATCTGCCTCTCTTGCCTTCGGCACAGCCGCCGCCGATCCGCAGGCGGTTTCGGAGAGACCCTCTCAGTGCCATCTCTGGCCTAGCGACTAGATCAATTAGGCTGAGCGCGCGGGCAGAAGAGGATGCATTAGCCCAGCAATGGAATATCTAAGCGTACAGATGGCTGTGGGCCCGCTAGAAATGGCCGTCTGGATGCTGGTCGGGCGAGTAGAGACGGCGCGCATCGTATCGTATGCAGAGCAAAGGTGCGGTAGCTACAGCAGATCATCATCGTCGTCGTCATCGCCCCCGACCTTGTCCTGATGCTCGTCCGCGGGCAGGGCATCGGCCTGCGGCTGTTGCGCGCCACTGGCAATGCTGCTTGCAGAGACAAAGGCAGGCTGGCGCTGCCGTTGCCTCGAGGCCGCCTCCAGCTTGGCCATTGGATCGTCTCCTGCAGGTCCCTCCCCTCCGGCGTATCCGTTGGCACCGTTCTGATGCAGAGAAGCCACCTGGTTCTGCTTTTCCTTCTGCTGGGCCGCGGACTGGGCCGAGGCAGTAATGTAGGATAGATCAGTGTTGTACTGCGCCTGCACCGATCGCTTGATCCGCAGCATCTCTCGGAAAGTGTCCTCGGATCCTGTTTCGATCTCAAACTGGTTCCACTGCTTCCAGAACTCTCCGTGCGTGCGCGGGTCGCAGAATTGCGAAGCGTGCCCATAGATGGCGCGTGCCCGGTCGATCTCGCCCAGTTTCCGCTCCAGATCGGCAAAGCGCAGACACATCTCGGCGGTCTGTCGATCGGGAAGCGATTCGATCGCCCGTTCGTAGATCGGCCGTGTCGCAGCCAGTCCAAAGTTGGCAGCAGCTTTGGCAATGTAGAAGCTGAACATATCCAATCGGTCATCTGTGCCGACCGCCAGTGTCGCTCGCTCGTAGATCTTCATGGCGCGCTTAGCCAAGCCATGCTCCTCTTCTAGTTGGCCGTACATAAGCATGATCGGCTTGCAGAAGCGCGCCGGGCACGTCTCCAGCGCTTGCTCGAATAGATCGCGAGCACGCTCCAGCTTGCTGCCACCGTATCGCTTGACAAACTTGCTCAGATAGACATTCCATATCTCAAAGGCGACCGGATAGGTGAACACTTCGACTCCACGTTCATACACCTTGAAGCTCTCTTCAAAGTACTTGTTGTCCTCCAGAAACGCGGCATAGTTGATGATGATCTGCGCGTTGGCGATCTTGAGTTCCAGCAGCTTTTCGTAAACTCGCTTTGTGCTCTCGACATCGCCCAAGGACTCTTCCAAGTCCACGTAAAAGCTCCACAGCTTCAGTGATTTGAAGAGCCGCGATTGAGGCGGCAGAGTGTCGTCGTGGTACGAGATGCCCTTGGTGTTGCGCGGCGGCGCCACGCTGCGTGCCATAATGCGGATGGCTTGATCGTAGTTCGAATGTCGCAGCTCCATCTCTGCCCATTCACACCAGATCTCGGCCAGGTCGTCGACTTTGCGGAAAGGAATCGTGATTGCCTTTTCGAAGATCTTCCGAGCTGAGTCCAGGTCCGCCTGGGCGTTTGGCTCGTCGGCCTCGGCACCGTGCCCGTCCTGCCCACCCAAGCCCGCCGATCCACCACGCTCGTAGAAGGAGGCAAAGTTGAGGAAGAGCTGGTGAAAGTTGGCGGTCGCCTTGCGGGGATTGATGGTCAGGATGGCCTTCTGATACGTCTCGACCACTTTGCTGTCGTCGTCACCATAGAGTACCACCCGCTTTTCCCACTCTTGCACATCGTCGGGATTGCGACGCAAGAGCACGTCATTAACGAGGAAGGGCCGCCTCTCCATCAGCTCTTCGAATTCGATCATACGTTGGTCCAGATCCGCCTCCTTCTGCTCGCGGCTCTGTTCTTCGCCTTGGTCATTCTCTTCCCCTTCCTCCTCGTTGTCCTGGTCCAGTTCGTCCATCATGAAAGCGATGATGTTCTCGCTGGTTTCGGCATAGGCGTCGAAGATCTGCGTAAAGTCGCGCACAGTTTTGACTGCCTTCATTCCCGCCTCAAATGTGTCTCGTGCTACGTCCAGTTCGCCTCGCTTGATCCAGTAGGTTGCGAGACCTGTCCATAAGCGGCCAGACTGGTCCGAGTACTTTGCCAAACCATCTTCCTGGATGATCTTTGACACGTTCAGACGAGAGTCGTCCCGTGGATCCGTCTCCGCCGAGCTGTAAATCGAGTCTTTGGCTGCATCGTCTTTGCGTGGTGCGGGCTGCTTGCCCTTGCCGGCTTTGTTTGAGGCAGCGGCTGGTTCATCTCTGGTAGATGTACTGGATCCTAGTACAGTGAGTGATAGCTTTTCCTCTTCTGGGTCAAGACCGATTTCTTCTGGGTACTTCTCAGTCAGCTCAAGCCATTCGATGAAGAGCTGGTAGGGACTCTTCCCGTCAGGGCTGGTATAGCCCCCATCGGCAGCCGCCCTCGCCAAGCCGAGCAGCAATTTGGAAGCCTCCAAAGCTTTGGATCCAGCGCTGGCCGAGGCCTGTAGTCTTCCGTCCTTGTCCTCGGTTCCATCGTCTTCCTCGCCGGCGCGTTCAGCTTCGTCGTCTTCTGTCTGCGACAGCAGGATCGACACATAGCGTTCGGTCAAGGAAGGATCGACACGAAGGTACCTTCTCCAGACACGCAGACAAGTTTCTCCGCCCCTACGCTCGGCCCATTTGAGGTAGACCTTCCATATGCGTAGATGAAGCGAACCGGGAAGGGTCCGTAGCGCTCGGTCGAAGGTGCGTCGAGCGTGCGTATGAGAGAGGCTGGGGGGGCATTGTGGATGGAGGAAGAGGGAGAGGTAGTTGAGCCATATCCTGGGCATGGAAGGCAGCCACATCAATGCACGCTCGTAGGCGGCGGCGAGGCTCTTCCACTCCATCCATCCGACGGTACCGTCGAGGCCACCTCGGAAGCCAGGGCCGAAGTCGTCATCGTGGGACGAATCGAGCAGCGTGGGCCCAAAGTCGAGATTCTCGCGTGCCGACTCAAGGTCTCGCTTGCGCTTAGCGTCGACGCCGCCCTTTGGCTCGCCAAGGATGAAGCCGGAGCGCAACTGCAAATAGTCCCTCCACAGCGAGTATCTGGTGGGAAAGTGTGCTAGAGCACGTTCGTAGATGCTGACGATTCTGCGCAGTGCCGTCCTATGCGTAGCACTGGCCAAAGGGCCGAGCAGGGCATGCTGTGCCGGAGAGAAAGCTACGTCCGGGGGCGGCCGCTTGACCACATTCGTCTCAACAATGTGCGCGATGTACGAAGACCACGCTCGGAAGTTGTCAGGATTGAGCAGCAATTCCTGCTCCAGCGCAATGTCGGAGGCCGGGATCAGCGTCGGATCGGCAGTAGGGTCAGGAACGGGTATCGATAGGGGGAAGATAGCGGATAGTGCAGCTACTGGGTCGGCGGTCTGCTGAGTCGAAGAGGGGGATGCCGGTAAAGGTGCCGTGTTCTCGTCTTCTTGCGACGCCGCGGCCCGCCTTTTTGGCGGCATGCTCTATTAGATGGCTGATCTTAGGATCTTGCAATGTCGTCCCTGCAGCGAAAGTGTTAGCTTGCAATGCGACTGGACGAGACAGCAGAGGAAAGGAAGAGGAGAGCGCCGCTAAGATGAGGAGGATAGGAAGATAATCGTACAAATGGCATCCAACCCTTCCAACGCAAAGGTCACATCACGTGGCTAAATCGGGATCGGGATCGGGCTGGAAGTCGACTGGAAGTAGCGATCGGGCGTTCAAAGAGATAGAATGATAACGCAGAAAAGCGCAGTCTGAATTTATGATTATAATTCCATCTGCACAGTGCGGGCAAGAAAGGCTCCGAGCAAGGCAGTCGCAGTGAGCGAGATGTCACTGTCCTCATCCACTCTGCCTGACTACTGCCGTTTGCATGGAGCGTCCCACCCATACCGCAAGGCGCAGCATCCCCACATACGCTGCCACCGTCTAGTCCTGAAAAAGAAGATCCAGCAAGCACGGAAGGAGAATTACAACAGCTGCTGTCACATACTGGGGCACTTTGAGGAAGAGAAGGAGGAAAAGAAAAAGGCTCCGAGACGTCGCAACACTTGAGCGGTTTTCGCTCAGACCTCTCCGCTCTGGCCTCTCAGCAGCAATCCTGAGCGCAGCCAAAGGCTCTCCTTCTGAGCCTTGCAGCCCTGTTCAGGTCCGGCCGGCCGCTTCAGCGCCATACGCTACGAAGGAAGAAATTTCACTCTATCGTGACTCGCCTGCAGAACGACGCAGTGGCAACAAACGAGGCAAGGCGTGCGTAGTAGCACTGGACCTTGGCACTCCAGGTGGCTGCCCATTGCAGCCGACGCAAGGCACACGACCAAAGCCACGAGGTATTGCCAAAGACGCAGCTGTCACTTCATTTGAGTGGCCGAAGCACGCAGCTCGACAGCACATCTTTTCTATGTTTTTTGCTGCGCAAGTCAAGTCCGCCTAGATGTCGTCTTCTCTGAAAACAGAAGCCCTTTCGCCGACCCGTCTCTTCTCTGCTCCTCACCATCCGAGGCTTCCTGGTTCTGGGGCACCCTCTTCCTCATCCACCTGCATCCCTCCTTCCTTGTCCTCTCTCTACTCTTCGAGCTCGCAACGGCCTTCCCGTCGCCCAGATGGCTCTGGCCCTCCTTCCTCGCGAATTGCTATGCTGAGCCAGCACTACTCCACACCAGGGCCAAGTGTCGGGTGCTCGTCTCCAGCAACCGCGGTGGCGGCTGCCGTTCGCCGCGAGTTGACCGACATCGAGGCCAGCAGATCGAATCATATCGTCGGTCCGGACGGTCAGCGTCATACGCAGGGTGAGGCAGCTAAGCTTGGCCTGATTATCCGCACCGCCTGCGAAGCTTGCAGGGACCGCAAGCTGAAATGCAGCGGCACTCTCCCTCAGAATGGCGGATGCGAGCGATGCAGGAGCGACTCGATTCCGTGCCTATACTCGGCTCGAGCTCCCATAGGACGGCCGAAAAAACGCAAGACAGAAGAGAGCTTCCAAGATGGCAGCTCCAACAGCGCCAAATTGTCGTCGTCGAAATCATCTCGCCAAGGCGTCCGAAAGAAACCCTCTCCGCTCGGAGAGGAGAAGATGAGATGCAAACACGAGAGCACCCCTCCTACGGTCGTTGGCTCGCCTTTCCATCAGAGCAACGCCAACGGAGAAGAGTCTCGAGCCTGGGATCTCGTCCACAGCCAAGAAGGGTTAGTAGACGGTGTGACTATCGCAGCGTCGCAGAATCCAGATGGCCTCAATTCTTCAGCAACAACAACGGCGGATGCCAGCTCCCACGAAACAGCTGGAGCTTTCGGGAATGGCATCCAGAGCCCCCCACTATCGAGTCGGATGTACGTGGAGCCCACGTTGCATGCTGGCAATTACCGCGCGCCATTCACTCCGGATCACCTTGCAACGGCGACGCCTGCCGATGCCTTGTCTTCGCGCCCGGCTATGTCTGCTCCGTTACCTTCTGCTTCGTTTGGCTCGCCAGCGCAATGGCAACCGCCCGGAACTGTGGCTCCGTTCCGGCTCAGTAAACAGCTTCCTTCTCTGGACGATCTCTCCGTGGCTGCCTTTCTACAGTCCCTTGACACGCTCGAGATCTCGCCCGAAGAGCTTTCCTTTCATCAGCAGCAACAGCATGAGCAGCGTCAGCTACGGCAGACCCAGACCGCGCCACGGCGGGCGAGTGTTTGGCCAAGCTCCGCAGGCCCTAGTTCGGCGCCCTCGCTTGCCACCGGCCCGCTCCTCTCGCCGTTTTCGCAAGCTTCGGCCGCCGACACAACGTACGACGGCTCACTTGACGCGTCGCTGGAAGACTGGGCCTCGACCAGTGCCGTTCTGCAGCCGGGCCTCAGCTTTGCAGTGCCAGCGGATTTCAGCTGGTGGGATCTCGGCATCACGGGGGCGGACCCTTTGAATTCCACAGCGCCAAGCGCTACCGGGACACCGTCGCACGAGCGTACATCGCCGTACTTTTCGCCGTCGCAGCAGCTGCAGCAGGGTGGCGTCCGCTCCCAGCCGTTAGGCCATGCGTCTCCTGACCAGGCGAGCGCGTCAAGCTCCGCCGCCGTTCAAGCCGCTTATCAGAGCATGACGGTACCGAGCCAGCCGCCGCTCTCGTCGCCAGTGGTGCCGAAAAGCAAGAGCTCGAGCCAGCACTGGCCGCGCGGTGCGCTCGCCGGCATGGGGCAGGGCCAGATCCAGCAGACCGTGGCAGCGACCGAAGGTGGCCTTGGCTGGTCGACCTTACCCGGCCACGCCGCGGCCTTCCACAACCAGCCGAGCCCGACCGAGCCCGACGTGGCGCTGCCGAAGGAGAAAAGCTGCTGCTCGTCCAAAACAGCACAGCAGGACACGAGCGGCGCCGACGGCGAGGGGAATTTGAAGCCAGAGCCGGACGATGGCGAAAGCAGTGCATGCTGCTCCTGCGCATCCACCCAGCGGCAGGAGGCGGCTAGCGGACCAGCTCCACCCCCCTGCTGTTCCGGCAAGGGGGCGGACATAGCCAGTGCTGCGGCTGCGGACCCTGGCTCGGCAACCAAGGCGAAAAGCTGTTGCTCTGGCAAGGCGGAGCTGGGCGCGGAGCAGGGCGAGAGCGCCGCCGGACCCGCGTCTGCGCCGTCGCCGACGACGGTGGGCAAGGCGGGGGAGGAAGGGAGGCGGGCAGCGGCGGGAGAGCAGCCGGGCAAGGTGCACTGTGTGCCGAATCCGAGCGGCAAGGGGTGCACGTGTCTGTGCGACATGAGCGTTGCGCTGCTGAGCGTCAAGCAGGTCCTGCGCGAGACGGACCCGGCCAAGCAGCCGGCGCCGGCACGCGCCAAGGCCGGCAGCTTCGCGAGCAACACGATCCAGCTGACGCTGACCGCATCGCAGGCGATTACTGCGCAGTGTGCCTGCTCGGCAGACTGCCCCACGTGCCAGTCCGACCCGTCCACCGAGATGTCCGCCTCGCTGCTCGTCTCCACTGCGCTCCAGATCTATGCGCGCGCCGTCCGCATCCTGCGCGAGGGCTTCGCCACCGCCCCCCGCGCCCACTCCGCCTCGACCACACTCGCCTTCTTCGGCGGCCTCGACGTCACGCTCGGCACCTACAAACCCTCCCCGGCCAACGCAAAGCGCATCGCCCTCTTCGCCATCAAGCTCGAACTCAACGACCTCCGCACCGCCCTCGGCAAAATCTCCCGCATCGCACAGAACTTCAACACCCCCCCTGCCCACGCTCCCGCCATGAACCCCATCGACCAGCTCGTCATCCTCAAGCTCTACCGCCAGCTCTCCGAACTCCTCAACACTGTCAAGGGCCTCGAGGAGATCGCGTGACCCCGCCGTGCTCCCCGCACCGCTCTTCCTCTGTATCTGTACAACAATGCGCCATGCTAGCCTCCGCACATGTAGTGGCAGTAGGATCTTGGCCCGGCAGTGGTGACGCGTGCGGCGACGAGATGGAGGTATCTACATGCGGGGGCAAGGGGGGGAGTGGTCGTGCGCTATCGGCGGGCGGGCATGCGCTTGGTGGTGGCGCGGGAGCTGGGGGCGTGCTTGCGTGCGGGGGCGGCGCGTTTGGGGGGTGGTGCGGCGTCGTCGGAGGCGGGCCAGTCGTCGGCGCTGGTGTAGTCGTGCTGCATCGAGCCGAGGGGGATGGGCTCGAGGTCCGAGTCGTCCGACGCGGGGGTGACGCCGGGCGGGTTGTCGAAGCCGCCGTGCGGGGCGGGGCGCGCCCAGGCGGGCTCGTCGGCCGCATCCACCCCGGCATCGCTGTCGGCGTCGTCGGCATCGTCAAACAGCTCCTCCTCGCCGGGCGCCGCATGGCGGTCCTCGTACTCGAACTCGTCCTCCTCGCCCGCCGACACCTCGTCCTCCGCATCGCCATCGACGTCGGCGTCGGTGTCAGCCTCGTCATCGCTGGGCAGCCCGGCCGCGCGGCGGCTCGCGCGCCGCAGCTCGTTCTTCTGCGCCTGCTTGCGCTCAACATTCTCGGCCTGCGCGCGGCGGCGCTCCTCCTGCGCCTTGTTCCTCTCGGCACGTTCGCGGTATTGCGTATTGAGCTCCTGCGCCGATTTGGTGATATACTCGTGGAAGAGGACTGCGCCGTCGTTGCAGCCCTCTTCGATCTTGACCAGCTTGAGCTCCATCCGTGGACCGATCTCGCGCAGCCGCACCGCCTTCTGCGTGTTGGCCGCACTGCCCCGGCCCACATATCGATCGTGGAGCGTGACCTTGTTCTTGGGGTCGGCAATGTCCTCGGCTTCCGACTCGGCCTCGGACGCGTCCGTCTCGAACTCGCCATTGATACTGCTGCCTCCCGACGCAGAGGCGTTCGCCCGGCCCAGGACGTAGTCCGAAATGTCCTGCGCAGACGAGAGGTCCGGCAGACCGCTGCGGGAGCCCTTGGCAGCGGTCTTGGTCCGTGTCCCCTCGACGACACGTCGCACAGACTTGGAAACGCCGACCGGTCGGACGGAAACGAGGTAGTGCCGCCAATCGATGGTGGCGGTGGTGGAGTTGTAGTTGAGCAGCACGATACGGCGGGCCTGGCTCAGCTTCATGGTCTGGACCTGGATGGGCGGGAAGAGGTTCTGGAAGGTAGCCACGAGCAGCTTGATGTGTTTCTCTTCGCTGCCAAAGTTGTTGAGAACAAGAAGCGGCGGGGTGACGTACTCGTTGCCGGGGGGGGCAGGACGGCGGCTACTAGCCTGGACATCCTTGGCAAGCGCGTACTTGTTGACGCGGAAGGTGAGGGTGGGTCCGCGCGGCGCACGCAGGATACGGAGGTTGGTGCCGGCATCGGTCTGGCCGAAGATGAGCAGGTGGGTGACGGAGAGAGGCCCGGCCATGCTGATAAAGTCTTTAAGCTTGTTGCTGTTCCTCTCCTTGAGCCGCGTGGCGGTGTTGGGCTCCATCACCTTGCGCGTGTCCTGCACCAACGTCGAGACCGGCTTGGGCACCTTACCGGTGCGTATAATGAACGACTTGGGCGCATTGGTGGAGGTAGCTGCGCTGTTGTTGGGCCCCTTGAGATGGGTGCGTGTCTTTCTCCTTCGCTTGACCATTGTGAGAGGTCAGCCGCAGCGGCCGGGTTGATTACACGGGGGATGTGCTTCGACTTTGTAACGCACTCGACACGCTAAGTTCAGTTCGGTGCGCGCGATACAATCTGCTAGGTGTCTCTTGTTGTAGACTGCTGGGCGGCTTGATGTCGTTGTTGGCACCTCCTTGACGGTGATGATGGAGAGAGGTACGGCGGTGAAGGGTTCAATGCGGCCAAAAATCTCAAACTTCTTAACCGACTCTTTATTATTTTTCCAAAAATCGTCCCACTGACGAAGGATCCACCTTTTTACTAATACGATCCCTTCTCCCGATATGCAAGCTGAGACACCGAACCCCATCTCCCGATCTAAAGTCGTGCAGAGGTGACAGCTCATCGACAAGCTTTGGAAGGCTGTTGGCTTTACGAGAAGCGGGCACGGACGAAGACGGCAAACACTGCACATATCTACCCCACCTGTGCGGTGCGACCCGGCGTGGCGCCGCACGCGCATCTCAGCTTGGCGTGCAGAATGCCAGCTCGTAGTCTGACAAGTCACCCTCTCCACCATCCTCTCACGGCAGCTTGTTGAGATACAAAGTGCAAAGCAGCTAGACAGGTTTGATTCGCGAACTCGACTAGGCGGAGGCGTGGCAGTGCAAGTGGCTTAGGCAGTCCAGGCCTTGGCGACGAGCTCGGTGAGTCCGACGTCGTCTGTGGAAAGCAGGAACGAACAACGCTGGTCAGTAAGGATGCAAGACGGCGGACGAGGCCCCGTTGCGCTTCTGTGCTGCGCCGCTGCCATCGGGACGAGGGAGGAACACTTACTGGTGTTGAACTCGTAGAGACCGTACAGGGTGGTCAGGGTCAGCGCCCGGAGACCCCACGAAGCGACAGGGCCCAGGATGGGGAACTTTCGCTTGTGCAGATAGTCGACGAGGATGCTGTCAAAGCCGATGTGTGAGTGGACGACCAGCGAGAGCGCCAATGCGCTGTCGAGGATGGCCGACGAGCCGTGCTTGGCGAACCCGACGGCAACCAGCGGCACCAGCGCAACGGACAGCGTTCGCTCAAACGCCCAGTGGTTCGACCCGTGCGCTGCGTTCGGCTCGGGGAAAGGCGTCGGGTCGTTGACGGTCCCCTTGACGTAAGCTGTAGCGCGTGCGACCAAAATAATCAGAGAGACAAATAACGCAGCTAGTCAGTCATACAATGCAAAGAGCAGCTGCCGAACCGCGCCTGGGTAGCCTACAAGCCCATCGTTCCCTTTGGCTATCGCCGAACTTCACTGGCCCCTCTTCAGGCCGTGTATGCGAATGGTAAACCTCTCGACCCTTCTCGCGGTATTCGACAACAATGCGCATATCCCATCGCACGACGGTAGTTTGTATCCGAGCGCCCGCTTGCTGCACAAGAGCCGCTCGCTGACTTCGAAGCTAGTGCGAGCACACCTCGTTGCGGTCGTCACGCCGAGGAGTGATGCGCAACGGTCACTCTTCTCCATCCTTATGGATGTCCCCTTGTTTTACTATATCGCCTCGGCTCCAAGGCACGTATGCGTGACAGTGTCTGTCGAAGGATACTCACGTCCCTGGCGCGACGCGGCGGCGCCCCTGCCGCTGTGGGAAGTCTGGAAGCATCTTGATCCGCCGGCGATCATGCGCAGCTGCGGGTTCCCTGCGGCCATGGAGAGGCGCAGGGGCTGATGGAGGGCGGGCAGCATGGCACGCATCTGGGCCTGGGTGAAGACAGCGCGGTGCAGTGGTGCAGTAGGCGAACAGGATGCGGTAGAGGCTGAACAACGACACGACCCAACCTGATAGAGCACTCCCTCCCAGCGAGCGCGGCTCGAGCCAGAACCCAAGCTAGACCGCCCCACAGCGCGTGTAGCCCATTTGTAATCCAGCTTGGCCTTTTCCGCGCTCCCCTGCCACGCTTGCGCCCTTCCCTCCCGTCCGGCTATTTCCGCCTCGATTACATGGTGAGCACGCTGGATCTCGGAACCGAACTGTCAACACCCACGGCGACCTAACATGTTCTGCTACTCTTACACGGCTGCGAGTCCACAGTCAGCCGTGAGTCGAGTGTAGCGCAACTGCCTCGTCCAAAGCCCCACGATTCCGGTCAGAGCGTTACGATGGGCCGACACAGGCAAAGACAGAGTGCGCTGCAAAGGATCATCATCGAATTACGGTGAATCAGGTTGGGGTGGGAGACGCGGAACGCCAGCAATGAATACGTTTTCGCGCCTCTTTTGGGAGTGATGCGGCCCCTGACTGTCTCCAAAGGCCGGTCAAGGCGGGCTGAGGGAATAGTACATAGAGAAAGTGACCTTGCACGGCGGTCAACATGAAGACAGCCAATGGCGGGGAGCAAAGCAGGAGGGTTGTTTGTATGTGTGGGATGCGTGGTGCAAATGCATGGGACGGGACAGGACCCTACAAGGAAACGGGCAAGTGAAGAAGCCCAGCACACCGAGCCATTTAGGCAACGGGAGCTCGGATCTTGCGCTGACCGAGGAAGGCGTCCTTCTCGGCAGGCGTCTGGAAGTTGCCCTTACCCATGGTCGACGAGGTCGAGATCCACTTGAGCGAGACGTTCTCCAAAGCCCGTCGCGAGGTGTGGACCTGGAGCGACTTTCGCAGCGTAAGGACACGCTTCTTGACACCAGGGCACGAACCCTTGATCATGATAAAGTCGTTCTTGACAACACCGTAGTGAGGGAAGCCACCAAGCGGAGTAATGGTCTTCTCGGTTGTGTCAAAGTCGGTAGCACCAGACGTCTTGTCCTCGCCGTTCGAGATTCGGTAGATCTTCTTTCCAATCTCGGTTCGGTGGTGGTAACCATCCTGACCGGATCGGGCAACGGTGAACATGACGTTGGCAGGGTGCCAGGCTCCAATACAAGCAATCTTTCGGAGACCTCGGTGGGTCTTTCGCGGAAGCTTCTTGGTACCCCATCGGGCGGTAACACCCTCGTAACCGTGACCCTTGGTGACAGCGATAACGTCGACAATCTCGTTCTGCTCAAAGATGGACTTGACGTCGAAGGTCTTCTCAAAGTGCTCCTTGGCGAAGTCAACTTTGTCAGAAACGGAGCCACCGTTGACTTGAACCTCCATGAGGTGAGACTTCTTTTGCTTGGAGCCAGTCTTGCGGATCTGGGTGTGGGCAAGCACTCGGACAACAGTGCAGTACTTCTTGATGCGCTCCAGTTCACGGGCGATAGAGGCGCCGTTGCTCTCAGAGTGCTTCTTGGCGTACTTGGTGAAGGCCTTCTTCTTGCTTCGGTACCAGTTCTTGTAGAAGCGACGCTTGACCTCGTCGGACAAGTGCTCGGCCCAGACGGTGGTCAACGATCGCAGACCACGAGGAGTCTCGACATAGCCGACAACACCAACGGCAACCATAGGAGGAGTCTCGATGACAGTAACAGCCTCGACGATCTCCTTCTTGTGCATCTTGGAACCGGGTCGGTCAAGGTCTCGAACAATGTGGGTCATGCCAGCCTTGTAACCAATCATGGCGGTAAGGTGGACGGGCTTCTTGGGGTCATCCTTGGGGAAGCTGTATCGGCAAAGTACAGGGCAGAGTCGCAACAAGGTCAGTCTAGCTGTGCAACCTCAACAGGGCAGCCCAAAAGCCGGAGATGATACTTACGCCTTAACCTTTCCGCGGTGTCGAGCAGCTCGCTTTCGGGGAAGGAAACCCAGCGAACCGTGACGGGGGTGCTCGAACTGTCGAATGATAATGCGATGAGGACGCAGGGAAGAAAGAGAAAGAAGAAAAGCAGGCGAACGCCAGGCTGCATCAGCAAAGCTGTACATCGACCTAGAAGCATTCATTGACCGTCCCTTTCTCCAATCATCTTTGCAGCCCCAGGTCTTCGGAGTAGTATGTCTGTCGGGACAGGCAGTGTCGAAAGAAAGGTCGTTGACGTATGCAGGTAGAAATGGCGCGCAAGTCTTTGCTAGCAGGAAGGATGTAGCAACGCTGAGATCGCAACATCCCACTGCACATTGACTGGCACGAACATAACTTGTGCTGCCTTGGACAGACATCCTTCCCTGCTGTCCTGACCGACAAACGTACTTCCTCAACCTGGACGTCTGCAGAGATGTCGATGTCGAAATATTCAAAGACGGCCACGCTGTCGCCCGGCTACACGAAACTCCTCCCCTGCCATCGACTTAAACCTGTTTCATCTTGTCGACAAAACCAGGGGTGCCGAGTATACGCATGCTTGCCGATACAAGTCGCTGCGTGAGGCCATTATCCCGTGGTCTGCTAGCTGTCCATAGAGCACCACCTCCTATGCCAAGACCCTGCCGGCGAAGTTCATGTAGCCGAGAACCTGTTCCTTCATCATCCTTGGTGCATATTTACCTTGCAGTGAGACATTTTGACCTGTGAGTGGCGAAGAGCAAGTGTTGGAGATGGAAGAAGGCGTACAGGTCAGTTGACTGTAACGACGGGGATGCTATTGAGTGCCATAGAGGTCATACTCACGTTAGGTCTTGAGGATGTCGTAGGGAGAAGAGAGAGAGGTGCAGCGCTTGCCGATGGCACAACTATTCCTGGATGCCTGCTTGCCAACCGATTTGGGGTCAGCGGGAGCTTGCCTTGTTCTTGCTTCGCTAGTCTCCCCCTCACTGGCTGGCAACCGTGGCTTCAGGCTGTCTATGAAGATTTCTCTCGCTCGCCAAGTATCGCTCGGCTTGACATTCGGATTCCAGGTCTTGATTTGATTCTGACTTGAGGTTGGAACACCATTTTGGTAGTTTGAAAAGTCTCGTGACTTTTGTGCCGCTTCGAAGCACAGTTTTTCGCGCTTGCAATCAAGCGAGCGTGGGAAATTTTGTTCACGCCGAGTTCGTAGGGCAAGCTGGGGAACACTCGATCTGAATCGAGGCATCGAATGCCCCGATTTCTGACATCCTGCGGATCTGACAGTTCCCTGCCCGGTATATTCGACAGTCAGAGTGTAGGTATCTACTGCGACTATATGACGGTAGCAAGCTTCCGTTTTGTGAGTCTTTCGAATAACACAGCGATGTCTGGCAGATGTTCCCTGTAATAATGTATTGATAAGTGTGGCATACGGCAGACAGGTACGAGGGTCTATTGACAGGGTGTATTGCTCAGAAGAAGACGACAGTGCGATCCAGATCCCAGCCTAGCTGCTTGAGACCTTTGGCGACAGCTTCTTCCATGGGTGGTGGACCGCATACGAGGGCCAAAGTATCCTCCAGTGCGCCTTCAGCGGTGGGCTTCGCTGGCGGGGGAGGTAAATGCTCTCTCAGACAGTCGACGTTGACACGTCCGTGACCCATTTTCCAGCTTCCGTCTCGAGCTTGACAGTTGCTGAGTACATGCCAGATGTGAATGTTGGCACCGAGAGCGTCTTTCAAACGATCCAGCTCTTCGCGGATCAGAATGTCTTGCTCAGTCCTGTTTCCGTATATGATCCAGATTTGGATGGGATCAGCGGTGGGCATTGCCATAGACTCATCAGCGATAGCTTTAAGAGTAGACCAAATCGGAGTGATCCCGCTACCGCCTGCAATCATGGCCAGCTTCTTGACCGTGCGGATCTGATCCGCTGTCTTCCATTGGATCCGTCGGTTGCCGAGGTAGGTGAATGAGCCGAGTGGCCCCTTCAGTTCAAGTGAGAGGCCGTCGTCGTTTCCTTTGCCGATATCAATGGTTTCGAGAAGCATTGTCATTTTGCCGCCTTCAAAAGCCGCCGTCTGGGCGGCTGTCCCTGTACTGGGAAAGTAGACCTTAATCAAGATGTCCAGAAATCCTCGTTGCGAGTTGCCACTATACGGTGTATAAGCGCGCTGAACGGTCTCGACCTCGCCTGTGGCGGCGTTTGTCTTCTTGATACGGACATAGACGTGTTGGCCGACAGGAAGACCAAGCTCTTGCGTCTCGTGCTGGAGCGCGAATCGGAAGATCCTGGCATCAGGGGAGATAGCTGTCTTGCTGATCAACCGCGTGGACCGCCACTTCTTCGGGTCCAAAAATGGCTTTGATACATCCACAACGTCTTCTTCCACTTTGACCAGAGGCGCACCATCTTCCAACTTCCCAAGGTGGTAGTCCTTGAGCATTTTTTTGGCATCAATTGAATGGATGGCCATAAAATCCTCAGTTGCGTCTTCACCGGCGACCAAACGGATTGATTGATCGCCGCCGGGATGATCTTTTAGGAAACCAGTGCCATCGTAGACATGGCCATGTACGACAAACCAGGGCTCAGGCCCTTCGCTGCTTGCATGTTGTGCCAATTGCGCCGCAGTGATGACAACGCTCTCATTCGTTGCATTGAGCATCATCTTGCTCGCATCTTCCACTTGTTGGGACGAGACTTCCGGGACTGATGACGAAGGGCCAGTCACATTGCTATTATCAGCGCTCCCTGCACCGCCGAACTTGGGGTAGCGGGGGTTAGAGCCCGTCTCGTTCATCCTCTGCATCCAACCGCCGGAAGCATTACCAGGTTGGGTAGGGTGTTCGAATCTGACCTTGGTGGAGTTCGGGCCTTCTTCCTTGTGGACGGCAATGCGGAACCACCAGGAGTTCATCATGGACATGGCGTTCCAGTACATATCCCGCGGCATGGTTGCAAGCGCTTCATCGATGGCTCGTACTGATACGACCTTGACATCCTGGTCGATGATCTGTTTCTTCAGATCGACAGTGAATCGCCAAAAGCACCAAGAAAAGCTCATCTCGGTGCTGCTTAGGTCAAGCGCTCCGAAGTAGGGATGGTTCTGAATCGGGTACATGCGATACAGGTCTTCGGGCCAGAAGATCTCGGCAGACTTCCAGCTAGTACCATCGTCGAGAGAGACTTCCACTCGGGTGATCCGTTTACCACCGCCAGTGTAGGCATATCCCTCGATATTGGTTGTCTGTTCATGGTCCTGCACTCCAGCTGACATCGGCGAGCAAGACGCCAGTTCGAGTGTCTCATTATGGCCGGGAGCGCAGATGGCAGCGTTGACGTTGAGGTCATTGATGATGTACTTGGGGTCGTACCACCAATGTGACTCGTTCCTGGCCTGGTCGGCGGTGACCTCGGTAGGGAGGACCTTGTTGTCGTGGAAATGAAGGTAGTGCTGGCTCTCACGGTCCGAAACCTCAATACGTTCCAGCCATTTGACCATCCGCCCACCGATCTGGCCGGGCACCACCAGGCGAAGGGGGTAGCCGTGATCTGGTGAAAGGTCCTCGCCGTTGAGACCCCAGGCGATCAACATTCCTTTGCCCCTGTCCATCGCCCAGTTGAGTCGCTGTGATGTGCCGTACTTGCCTTTGGGAAGTTGATCGGCTCCCTCAAACACCACGTGCCTGGCGCGTCCCGGAACAGCAACATCGTAGGCGGGAAAAGATGAAAGGAGCGGATTCGTCGGCTGGCAGTACTGGAGAATATCAGCCAGATAAACGCCTGTGAACAAGCCAGTGGACACGCCTGCGGCGCCCCAGTTGAAGCCAAGGCCTTTAGCGACCATATTCTGCTCTTTGCGCCTGTTACCGGCACATACTAGCGTGATGGGCAGTGTTACGACGGGAAATTTATCCTTAAGGTCCTGAATGGTGAAGGACAGCTCCTTACGTACCAGGCCGTGTACACGGAGCTTCCATTCGTCGGCTTGCTGCTTGGTGACACGGGGCGTGTCGCCGTGCGTGCGGACATAGAACAGGTTCTGCGGCGTGAGAAAGCCCTTTTCGAAGAGGGCAGATAGAGGCGGTTCAACATTGTACGGATGTTTGCCGGTGAGCCTGACCATACGCTCGTCCCTTGGAATCCAGCCATCTGGGGTGTTTGCGTCACTTGCCAATGGCTGCACTGCCTCGGAGCGCGGGATAGCAGGCAGCAAGGTCTCATCGTAGTAGCTGCGTGGAGCAAACGGGTCGACTGACTCGACGGGTGCCTGCTTGTGAGGAAAGGAGGTCGGGCTCGAAGGCTCCGGCGTTGTTGCCGCCGAAGATCCAGATGTCGAGGAGGGAGTGGTGCTATCCTCATGTGCTCGTTCAGAAGTGGCCTGAGACGAGGAAGTCGAGGCCATTTGCATCGGTGCTGACATGATGTCGAGGCTTATCCTTGAGGCAGAGATGGACACAGCAATGAAAGGATAAGACGATGGCCGACAAAAGGGCTAATCCGGTAGGAAGCGTCGTAGGAGCAAGATGGGCAGGCTGCTAGCCGGATAGCGCTGTGAGAAAGGCGGGGATGGCAAAGACACAGGAGGAATGTACCGGATTGGCAAGGAGCTTGATTGCTGTCATTGCTCATCTGCTGATGGGCGCTTAGATTCCCCTCGTAGGATCTTATTGGAGAAGGGCGGCACTGCAAAGGACGGGCTAATGTCCAGCGTCCAGTGCAAGGCCGACATGTACGGACGCCATGCCTTCAGCATCAGTCGACAACCAAAGCCTCGATCGAATAGAGACACAGCAGGCCAACTACTACCGCAAGAAACGAAGCCAAATGATCCTGCTATACTGCGAGATTGCATCGCTGCAAGGCGAGGATGATAGTGCGAGTTCGATCAGCTTCGTCGGCGCCTCACACTTTTGGAACTCCCATCGGCAGTGGAAAGCAAGTGCCGAAAGCAAGAAGTGTGATTCGCCGACACAACTGCATGTGATTAGATGAGATTGTAGTATACCAGATCGCAAAGATTGCAAAGATTGTGAGCAGATAGGTAGGATGTCGGCTAAGATTAAACGGAAGGAGCGGCCAGCGTTATCCTTACGCATATATGCAACCCATAGATAAGAATCAAGCGGAACCCTTCCGATATGACTTTGCGGTGGCCTAACCGAGCTTTGCCTGCCTCGTTGTGATGCTGGAGTGAATGACGGATCCTTCCGGCTCCACGACCTGCCTGCCGTCCTTGCGCCGACCTGACAGAGCCATCATGACAAGAGCTAGTTATGAGTTGCGCGCAGGATCCCGCGATCAACGCTCAGCTGTCCAGCTTCGCGTCTCGATCTAGCCTCTGGCCTGATTTGAAATTCAGCCAAGCTGAGAATCAATGATAAGCCATGATGCTAGGCCACCCAGAAAGTGGGAGCAACCAAACTTTGGCCCTTGCGTGGCCTCAAGGCCACCAACACGTTTTGGCTGCATTACTAGCAATCGCCCCTCCTCCTCGTCCGCCAGCCGCCGTGACGGACGAGAACGGCGTTACGTTCCGTTTCTCTCTTCGCGGGTCAGACTGGCAAAGACTCTGAATTGATGCGTCCCTCGTCGCTGCCATCGGCTGAATTCGCTCGGCCGTTATTGCTCTTAGCCTCCTCTGCCACTGGTCCCCTGGGGTGTTCCACGTCGGTGGCGAGTAAGATTCCTCTGAACCCCTGACGCCCGCCTGTGAAAAGGCCGGATAGTGATGCTTTCTGAATTCTGATTGCGATGCGCGGCACGTTGTACTGATGTATAAACAAGACAGTCGTAGAGGAAAAGGCATAGGAGGCCACCCTTCTGGCAAACGACTCGAGACTGTAATGGACGGAATGAATAGGCAGCAGATCTCACCAGTCCAGCGCGGCTTCTCCGCAGCTTGCCTTCTTGGCTGAGTTTGCTGATGCGGCCGGAGATGCCGGCTTTTTGGAGCCTTTGCTTCGAGCTTCCAACTCCTCCATGGGTAACGGGCCCGTGATTTCCACAGAGTGTCCTACGCCTCCTGCTAGCGCGTCGGACTCTTCCGTGGCTTTGCGCAGCATCCACTTGGTCGTCGATAGCACTGCATCGAGCGCTTCGGAAGGGGGAAGCTTCAGATAGACCAGATCTTTCTCCTCATCCTTTTTCGCCTCGAATGTCATGATCGAGTAGTCGCCGTCATTGCACTTTCCGCCTTCGTCGGCCGAATTGGAACTCAGCAGAAAGTTGCGCTTGTGCAGTGGACAAGACACATATTCTCGACCCTTGTCATCTTCGCCTACCAGCCCATCAGCGAGCACAAACGCTCGCCGATGTGGGCACATGTTCTGCGCAGCTCGCACTCCCCGGTGCGGAATGTTCCACACCGCGATCTGAGTGTCGCCGTATTTGATGGTGGCCGAGGACGGTGAATCGTCCTGGGGGTCCAAGTCCGAATACTTGCACACCGCCTTCCATTCCCACGCTGCATCCTTGGCAACGTCTAGTACGCTGAAGTGAAGAGGTGCTGCTTCCACGGGCCAGTCGACAGGCCGCTCCTGGTCTCGTTCCCGGAGCTTCTCTGACACCTCTTGGGTGTCGGTCGTGTTGACAAACTGCTGGAAGGCCTTCTTTCGAAGCGGATCTCGCACCACTTTCGTCCATTCACAGTGATATGTACCCACCAAGACTTCCATCTCCTTCTCCAGGTCCTCGCAAATGCCTAGCTTATCCTCTACGATCACCTCTTTGAGCCCTTTCAGCCCTCCTGGGTACTTTTCGATCCACCGAGCAGTACGCTCCAGTTTATCGGCCGATCGTATGTAGAAGAGGATGAAGCGGTCCAGGATTTTGATAGCCTGCCGGCGTGTCACGTCTTCCGCTATCAGCTCGGCGTGACGAGGCTTTGCACCGCCGTTACCTCCGACAAAGACGTTCCAGCCTTTCGGTGTGGCGATCAGGCCAAAGTCTTTGCCCTGGGCTTCGGCACACTCTCGGACACATCCAGAGACTCCGCCCTTGAATTTGTGCGGCGCACGAACGCCTTTGTACCTGCTTTCCAGCTCGTGCGCAAGCCCGACCGAGTCTCCTAGCCCGTATCGGCACCACGTGTTACCGACACATGACTTGACGGTACGAAGTCCCTTTCCATAGGCGTGGCCAGACTCGAAACCAGCGTCCACAAGCTTTTCCCAGATCGCCGGTAGATCCTGCTTCTTCGCCCCGAACAAATCGATTCGCTGACCTCCAGTGATTTTGGTGTAGAGCCCGTACTGCTCGGCCACCTCTCCGATCACCTTGAGTCCAGTAGGTGTAATCTCACCCGCTACCAGCCGTGGTACCACAGAGTAAGTGCCATCCCGCTGCACGTTGGCAAGGTAACGATCGTTGGTGTCCTGGGTTTGACGGAGCTGCGGGTTCATGATCCAGTCGTTGTATAGCGATGACAGGATCGATCCGACAGCTGGCCGGCACACTTCACAGCCAAGGCTGTCGTTCTTCTTTCCCACCGTTTTCATCACCGTGGTAAAATCCTTCAGCTTCTTGAACTTGATGACCTGGTACAGATCTTGTCGCGTATAGGCAAAATGGCTGCACAGATGGTTCGAGACTTCAACACCCGCATCTTTCAGAGCCTTGTTCAGGATACTCTGGCTAAGCGGAATACATCCACCGCAGCCGGTCCCGCATTTGGTTTCGGATTTCATCTCACCAAGCGAGCGAACGCTGCCGTCCTTAACGCACTTGATCAAATGACCCTTGGTGACGTTGTGGCAACTGCAGATCTGCGCCTCATCGGGCAAGTCATCGCCCTCTTCTTCGCCCTCTTTTTTGGCCCCAATGATGAGCTCAGCAGGAGGCTTTTCGATGGGCAAGCCCTTATTGCACAACGCTACAAGCTTGACGTAGTCCTTGACATCTCCCACCATCATGCCGCCAAGCAGATATTTTCCGTCTGCTGTAAAGATATACTTCTTGTAGACGTCGGAAAACGGATCTCGATACGTTAACGCCTTCACGGATTTGCTAATCTCCTCCCGTGACATTGGCTTGTTGGCTTCTGCACCTCGTTTTCGTGTACCACGTGGTCCGGGTAGCGGCTTGCTGATTTTGCCTTCATCAGCAAAGAAGTCGCCAAAGGAGGCGACGTCAACACCCATCAGCTTGAGCTTGGTCGATACATCTGGCGACTTCATCTCGCGCAATGCGTGATGCGGCCCTTCAGTGAGGTTGAAGGCCAGCACTTCGGCCATTTCGATGCCAGGAGCGATCAATCCGTACGTTTGGTCTTCGAAAGAGGCGCATTCGCCGACAGCGTAAACATTGGGTAAGTTGGTTCGCAGATGGGCGTCTACGGTAAATCCACCGCTTTTTTTGTTCACCTCGAGGGAGGCAGCCTCTGCAAGCTCGTCTCGAGGCTTGATTCCAACGGCAAATACGAGCATATCCACGTCGAATGGCTCGTCATCTTTCCCGTCCTTGCCTTCCATTAGCATGGCGGTCAGTCTGTCTTCCTCATTCCAGATCAGATCACGGACGCGGGCCTGAAGAAGCACCTCCACGCCGAGGTCCCGGACCTTTTCTAGCACCAAGGTACCGCCTTCCTGATCCAGCTGGCGGGATAGAACCCACTTGTTACGTTCGACTAAGACGACCTTGTCGACTTCTTCAAGGTCGAGCAGTGCCTTCGCGGCTTCAAGCCCTAGCAGGCCACCCCCGATGACGGCAGCTTTCCGTATCCTGCGTCCGATCACCTTTGGCGCATCCACCGCATAGGCAATGATGTTGTCCAGGTCCTGAATCGATCGATATACGAAGGTGCCTTTTGTGGCACAGAACTTTTCGCGTGTAATGTAGGGAGGCAAGGAGGCATCGGACCCGGTGGCAAGGATGCACTCGTCGTAAGTGAAGTTGATCCCCTTCTTGGTGCGGATGATCTTGCTGGTGGGATCAATGGAGGTGACAGGGTCATGTGTGTGGTAGGTCAACTTGCCCTTGGCATGCGACGAGTACCACTCCAGGGGGTTGAGGTAAAGCGACTCGATGGACCGGTTGGCGAAATATTGGGTCAGGCCAACTCTGTTGTAGGCGATGTGCGGCTCTTCGCCAAACACGGTGACTTCCCATTCATCGTGACCGCCTTGCAAGTCGTATTTGAGGAACTTCTCTACAAACGCGATGCCGACCATGCCAAGACCGACCACACAGGCCTTCTTTCTGGGCTTGTTTGCCAGCGCCAGCTCGGGTGTCGTGGGCGGTGACGATCCAGACACTGACGGCGAAGGACCGACATTGCTCTGGGGCTCGGACGCTACCTCAGTCGGTACGGGAGCCATGTTTGGATTATACTCGTTATGGGGAACAGAGATGTTGGAAGAGACGATGCAAGCACCTTTCAGGTAAGTTTTGAAGGCAAGCTAAATGAGGGGAAGAACGGCTCTGGAAGACCATCAGGAAGCGAAGTAGCTGGCGAGAGAGACACAACGCTAGCATTGCAGTGATGCAGGAAACTGGCTACCTCTACGAGTTGTGGCAGGGTCGCCACAGCGCGAGCAGATCGGAGACAGCCAATGAGATCTGTGCAGGCCCTTAGCGTTGGTACGCTTGCACGCCAAGGCGGTAAGTCATGCGACATACACGCTGCTAAATGGCGGAGTAGTGCAGCCAAGCGGCACCCTGATAAGATACACAAGCTTGCTGAGATGTGTCGACTCAGAGTTCGACGCGAAGGCGCACGAATTGGTAGGTATTGAGCCCTTGTCAAGAACTGCGTGTGCCAGCAACCGGCGATCTTTGAGATTGCAAAATGCATCTTATGTCGACGTGATAAGCAACAGACAAGCTTGATAACCCAACCAACTCGGAATCTGATTGGCGCGCCGAACGGATCATCATGCCTTGCCAGAAGCTGCCACCACAACCAGCGGCTTTCAAAGCAACATCGTCAGCACAGTGTCAGCTTGACGACCCGGTAGCCCGTTTGCGACACCCAGGAGATAAGCAGCACGCATTTGCAGTGGCCGACTCTTCCGCTCGGTGACCCGGCCGGCGTCGTTCTACGTCTTTCAACTGCCTCGCCTCAAAGCTGATAGGGCCTGGATCAGCTCGTCTCGTGGCTGTGCACGACAACGGGGCAACCGTAGTCCCACGCACGCCTGACGCTTCACTTCCGATTGCTCTGCACGAGCCTACGCTTCAATCTCGCCAGCGATAAGCACATCTGATCCGATCTTCGCCTTGGTCACAGCCAATCACAGCGCTCGCAGTTGTCTTATCTTGGCCGTGACTCGAGTTCATCTTCTGAAGCGCAGGAAGATTCGTCCGATTGGATAACAGATGCTGTGGCTCTGCACCATTCACATCTAATCTCATACTTTCAGTGATCTATCACGAACCCAAGTCGCTTGGCGCCTTCCCCGGAGCCCGGACCAGTGGCACGTTGCCGACGGTACTACAAAGCGCTGGCAGCGTAAGCACTCATCTGAATGGCCTCAAAGCAAACGGCATGTGCTAGCTGGGCAGTAGAAGATTGTGAATAGCGATCCCCCAAGATGCCCTTCGCGTAGACAGTCTCCGTGATTTGTTATCGGATCTTCAGCTCGGGCCCCTGCGCAGCAGCTTCTCATCTTACACCTTTGGCATACTTCTTGCCTATCAGTATTAACAGTTCATGCTTGATGCATGCTGATCGTGGAACAATTTCTTCCTTTCTTTCCTGGGCTTCTTGGCTTCCTCCTTCGGCAACTTACAGCCCCGCTCCTTCCCGTCCCGATTGCGTACAAACTCCAGATCAATACTAGGAAAAGAGGCAAGGCTAAGTCAAAGGCTCATAATCCCCCCTGGCCGCAACGTTTCTCTTCGCCATATCGTCCAACCGGCTGAGGCTTCACTGTATCACGCCTCGATCCTGATTGGTTTCGCCTTCTCCGCCCTTTGCCTCTCATTTCGCCATCCGTAGCACTACTTGATCGAAGAACTATAGAAGCACTCACATCCACACGTCTTTTTCTCCGGTTTTTTGCTGTTTGCTATATACTGCCGCTCCTCCAGTGCACTGCCTTGTTCCACGAGCCTTGTTCGATTCCAACGCAGCCTGGCCAAGTATTGCAATCGCATACCCTCCCTAGTTACTTCTACCGCATCGCTTTGCATCGCCCCAAGCCGGATCGCGCACCATGACACCCGCAATGCCGTCAGGGACCCCGGGACATGATGGTACTCCATCGCCGCCGCGCTCTGGAAGTGCTACCACCGAAGACGAGAAGCTCGACTTGGAAATCTCCGAGGCGATCGCATCGCCGCCTGATCAGCACCCAGGCATGGCAAGCATGCTCCGCATCGGCACCAACACCGGGGGAGTAGTCACCTCCGAGGATTACATGACCGAAAATGAAAAAAGGACAAAAGAGCTCGCGGAACATGGCTACTACAAGTTCCGCTGGGCTTCGCTTTGGCAGCCCGCCGAGATCAACCCGCTGAACGGAAAGTCGATGACCTTTCCCATCCTCCGGATCGTCGACCCCTATTCGGTTGCGTTCTGGCTCGCCACCTTGGGCTTTTTCACCGCATTCCTCTCCTGGTTCGCCTTCAGTCCTCTTATGCCGGAAGCAGTCAAAGCTGACCTAAAACTGAGCCCTGACCAGGTGTCGTATGCCAATATGGCCTCGCTGGGTGGCACGGCCATCGTGCGAATCTTTGCCGGGCCTGCTTGCGACCGTTACGGCCCTCGAAAGGTGCTTGCCGCGCTGCTTATCGCCGGTGCGATCCCATCCGGCCTGGCCGCCCTGGTCACCAATATTCAGGGTCTCGAAGCGGTCCGGTTCTTCATTTCGCTGCTTGGCGGAACGTTTGTGCCTACCCAAGCCTACACCAGCGTCTTCTTCGACAAGACCATCGTCGGCACAGCCAATGCCTTCGCTGGAGGATGGGGCAATATGGGCGGCGGCGCCACGGTGGCGATTATGATCAGCACCTATGAACGGTTCAAGAAGTCAGGAATGTCGTCGCACCTCGCCTGGAGGGTCTGTTTCCCGGTCATCCCCGTTCCGTGTCTGCTGATCGTCGCGGCCGCCATCCTGCTCTTCGGCAAGGACCATCCGGCGGGGAAGTGGTCGCAACGGCATCAGTTTGACGGCACAGCGATTGCCGTGGCGCAGGGAGAAGAGGTAGAGCTCGACCGATCCGAGGTGGCCGAGTACGCACGCCAGCGTTCAGAACGTGAAAAGGGCGCCGCCAAGGTATCCAACTTCCGGGAGCTCGACCCGGCGGAACAGGGCAAGCCCGTGCCGATTGTCGACACGGCGCAACCAGAGCCGCTGACCGCCAAGAAGCTGGGCAAAATCCTTCTCGATCCGCGCATCTGGATGTGCATCATCTGCTATCTGCTCACGTTTGGACTGGAGACCGCAATGGACGCCGCACTGCCCGGTCTCATCAGCACGCTTTTCGCTTCGCAGACGTTCTCGGTCGAAGATGCGGCGTACGTCGCCTCGATGTACGGCCTGTTGAACATCTATGCTCGGCCGGTGGGCGGTGTGGTGTCGGACGTGCTCTCATCGCGCTTCGGCCTGCGCGGCCGGGTGATCTGGCTGCTGGCCACCGCGTTCTCTCAAGGCATCGGCATGATTGGTATGGGGCTCTACTGCAACTATGGAAACCCGACCGTCGCCGGCATGTGCGGCTTCATCGTCCTGATCGCCACGACCGGCTTTGCCGCCAACGGCGCGGTCTACTCGCTCCCCGTCTACCTGGCACCGACCAACATCGGCACCGCATCGGGGCTGGTCGGAGCGGCGGGCAACGTGGGCGGCCTGTGCTACACTGCTATCTTCCTCAAACATCCGGGCTCACGACCCGCACGTACGCTCGGCACCAAGTTCTGGATCGCTGGCGTCTTCAACGCCGCCGGCGTGCTCCCATTCTTCGCGGTCCTGATTCCTGGACTCCCGGGGAACTGGAGCATCTGATGCCCGAGTTATGCTGTAATCATTGCAACCTCTTGCCCACCACAATGCAGTCCTACTCATAGAAGACCCCGAAAGAGAGCAGAACCGAGAGATCCGGTGTGCGTGTGGTTGAGAGTCACAGGGCAAAGGTCTGTACGTCGTCCTAGTCTATCTCGTGCAAGTAAACACTCTGGTGGTCTGATGAATCCGATGATCATTGCAGGTCGAAGGGGGGAAATGTCACGCATCGTGTGTTTATACGTGTACACACGTATCTATCTGTGCTGTTCTGCTGTCGTGTATGCTATGACAGGCGGGCCGTCTTGATGAGGATGTGGTGTGGGTGTGTGTGACGAGCGACGACCTGCGATAGTAGTGGACTATACACGGGTTGTCGTGTTAACAGCCGTTGTCTCTTGAACGGGGGTTGATATAATCACGGCATATTTTTATGGACTCACGCATTTTCCCGATAGCGATCGCGCACAACCCCATTCGCGGGCCGTTACTCAAATGTAACATCAAACTTGTGATGACTAGGCATGAACGTGCGATATCTACAGAGTACGTGAACAAGGAGCATGATGCTTTCAAGAGTCAAAGACTCTCTCGTATGACCCTCTGCGGTAACCAACTGACATCCCGATAGTGTCAATGAGTTGCCATTCAAAACCATGTAGGAGATCATCTTCCTTGTTCCAGATGAGATCTCACCGCGCTGGATCGGGAATTTGCGTGATTCCATAAAAACATGCCGTGATTATATCAACGCCCTGAATGAACATAGATCATGTTAGATCGTCCTCCAACGTCCGTGCGGACATTGTGATTCACACCGAGGTGAGCCTTAAAGGTGGCCCTCCTCACCATGTGAATCATACCTTCTTTAGAGCCATCGTGAACGACACCTTGCACTGCCTATCACTCTGCGCTCCCTAGCGTCTACAAGCGTTGGACACTCAAATACCGCACCAGCATGGTCTCCTGAGCAGACCGCCCTCGACAGGCCTACGTGTACCGCCAGCCTTCATCTCGAGGTCGGAATGCATCATCGAGTACACCATTTGACCTCCAGTGCTACCCACTCTGCTTCGTCTCCGTCGTGCTTCCCGTCCCCTTCAGCGCCGCCATCATCAGTGCCATTGAAGACGTTTACAACCTCGTCGACCGACTTTGGCCTCTCCCTCAGCTCTAAGGCCGACATCCCGAACACTTCCGGCCTTGTGGAAAGCCCCAGCAAAGCTGGCCCGGCTGCTTCCTACTTTGACGGCGTCTCCTCCTCGGACCCCATCTCTATACCTACAAACTCGTCTCCATCGACGCTGACGGCTCTGCGGCCAGAAGGGCTCGTGACCTCCCCGTCCAAGTCTTTACCGCGGCATGCCTCAGTTGCTGCAACAGCATTAGGCTTTGCTTCGGACGCTACTGGTCTCGGCATCGGCGGTCTTGTCGCGCCCTCTGCCAAGGGCCCCGCTGTTCGACACGCCCGGCACGCATCAACCGAACAGCAACCTCATCGTCCGATCTTAAGCCTCGCTGGTGAAGGGTGGCCTCCTCCCTTCGCCGCGGCGCAAGGTGCATCGACATCCTCTTCGTCCAGCAGCAGCGTCAGCTCGCCGGCCGCACTGCTCAGACGCGGACCCGGAATGCACTCGCCCGGGTTTGCGATCGCTTCGCCGGCCCGATACAGGCGGGCTAGCATGCTCGGTCGAGAAATCACCCCGTTCCATCTCGATCGCGATGATCCGGATGTCGAGGGTGACGCCAAAGCTGGAAAGCAGCCGATACAGAACATTGATGATGCGGACGATGGCGACGATGAGATGATGCAGATGGATGAGGATCTGCCCGGACCCAGCACGCCTGCGATGGGCCCGCCCATGTCTTTCTTCCATCCGGCCAGCACGCCCCCGCCGGCGTCTATGCAGAATGCCTCGTTCCGCCGCGCAGCAGGTGCACCTGCGGTGGCGCGCATGTCGGCGTCAGACTCGGGACAGGATAGCTCCTCGTCTGCGGGGGAGCGCGCGGCGCAGGTTTCGACGGTGAGGCCGGCAGCGGGGTCGCCGTTGCTCGGGCAGTCCATGGCGTCACCCTGGACGGGGAACCGGTCGCGCTCGTCGTCGCTTCTCTCGGCCAACGTCGTGCGCAAGTCGGTGACACGCCGCAGCAACCTCCTCCCGCGCGACCCCTCGGTGCTGCGCGTCGCGGCCAGCCTCCAGGACGAGAGCAAGCCCGAGGACTCGGAAATCGCCTCGGAAGCCAAGCTGCAGAAACGGCTCGGCGGCGAGGCAACGCTGCCGCGCACCCCCCGCTTCGGCAGCACCGCTTCGTCGAGCAAGATGAGCAAGTCGCCCTTCTTTGGCACCTCGCACTTTGGCGGCTCTAAAAAGAAGTACATGTGGGACGAGGAGATCGACGATATCCGTGGCGTTTTCGCCGCCGACGGCATCGACGACGACGACAGCACCGACCTCTCGTCCGACGAGGAGGAGATGCTGATGTACTACTCCCGCAACGGCTCCGTCTCGGACGAGGAGAACGACATGCGTAATCGACAAGCTGCACAGGCCAGCACTCGTCAGATGCAGGATGTGGCAGCAGCCCACGCGTCAGAGCAGGCAGGCGGACCTTCTCCTCTAGGCGCGATGGAGGCTGAAGCGGGCGGGATTCCGCTTGCTGTTGGCAGTGGCGGTGCGGGCGGCGGAAGCGCGAGCCATTCGGTCGGTGCCGCTTCCACCAGCCTGGGAGCGAGCGGCGGCTCGTTGTCGAAGCGCAAGGGGTCTCTCTGGCTGGGATTCCGGGAGAAGGGTCAAGGGCACAAGTGGTCTCCGGGCGGGAATCCAGGTGAGCGGGCGATGCTGCGGCGCACGGCGGGGGGAGGGGGATTTGGCGTGGGCGGCGGTGGTGTGAGTGGTGGGGCGGGGAGTGGTGGCGGGGGCGGGGTGGGGTTGATGGATGTCGAGACGTCGCCGCGGCTGTTCGGCGCGGCGGGGGGCGTGGGCGCGCGCCTGCCGAAGCGCAAGATGGCCGGCGAGGAGCGCTACGAGCCGTACAAGCGGCGCGCTGTCTCGCCGATCAGCCTCGGCGCCGCAGCCGGCGGACAGTCGCCGCTCTTCCTCCCCGCCTCGTCGCCCTCCGGCTCCCTGGCCCTGCGCAACCCGCCCGCCGCCGCCCTCCACCACTATACGCGCTACTCGACCTCCCCCACCATCTCCCGCCCCTGCACCCCCACCCCCGCTTTCCCACCCCACCCTCCCTCCCTCTCCCCCGCCGCTGGCTCAGGCCCAGGGTACGGCTCAGGCGCCCTCGGCCTCTCCATCTCCGCAAACCACGCCCCCTCCCCCACCCTCTCCGCCCTCGAACAGGAGGAAAACGAGGCCATGGACCAGCGCGTCGGCATGCTCGGCCTCTCTTAGCTCCCTCTCACCACCCTATCCCCCTCACGCACGGTATAGTTGCTTGCACTTGTATGTATTAGTATCGGTCTATTGCTACGGGATTCTTACGGCAGTGTGATGCGTGCACGGCATCCCGAGAGTGCCGGTGCGGGTGTTATGGGTGTAAGGGCCAAAGGAGAGAAAGCGGGGGGAAGGGGGCTACTGGCGGGCGATGGCGCCGGCGCCGCCCCCGACGTCCTCACTGCGGACGGGAAAGCCTGCTGCGAGGAGGTGGGACTTGACGTCGGCGATGGAGCACTGTTTGCGGTGGAAGATGCCGGCGGCGAGGGCGGCCTCGACGGTGGAGGGGTTGGATGGGGAGGGGGTGAAGACGTCTGCGAAGTGGTGCGGGGCGCCTGCGCCGGAGGAGGCGATGACGGGGATGTGTACGGCGGCACGAACGAGGTCGAGGAGCTGGCGGTCGAAGCCGCGGTGCGAGCCGTCGCGGTCGATGCTGTTCAGCAGGAGCTCGCCGGCGCCGAGGCGCTGGACGCCGCGCGCGAGCTGGACCACGTCCACATCGCGGTCCTCGCGTCCGCCGCGCACCGTGCAGCGATACCACCATCGCCGCCCCGCCTCCTCCCCCACCCCCTCCACCACTCCCGCCGCGTGCACCCCCGCGTCCGCAGCCGCCTCAACGTACACCCGCCGCGGATCGATCGACACCACCACCGCCTGCGCCCCATACCCCGCCGAAATCGTCTCGATCGCCGTCCGCCCCGTCAAACACGCATCGCTAAACCGCGCCGGATCCTCCCCCTCCTCCCCCGCCTCCTTGGCCCGCGCAAAGAGCTCCTCGACCGCATACACCGCCTCGGATCCAATCGAGACCTTGTCGGCACCGGCGCGGAAGTAGGCGTCGGCGACCTCCTTGGCGAGCCGCGGCGTGCCGTCGGGATCGACGGTGTCCTTGATGCCGCCGCCGATGGTGAGAGGAACAAAGATCTTGGAGGCGGCGGCTTCGAGCAGGCTGAGCATGGGCTGGTCGCGCAACGCGCACGAGCGGAACGAGGTGATGTTGAGAAAGGTAATCTCGTCGGCGCCCTCGAGGTAGTAGCGGAGCGCGAGATCCACCGGCTTGCCCAGATTGCGCACCTTGCGCTTGGCAGCGTCGACGGTCGAGGCGGACGTCTCTGTTGCCGGCTCGGCGGTTTCGCGCACGTCGTAGGACTCGCCCTTGGTGACGACCAGGTCGCCGTCGTCGTTGCTGCGCACGTCGAGACAGGCAACAATGCGCTTGGTGAGGCCATCGCGCAGCTGCGGCTGGGCGACCTGGACGGGATCGAGCAGCAGACGCTCCTTACTCGGCGCAATAGTGCCCTCCTGGCTCAGCCAGGCACGCAGCAGCTCGAGGCCGGCGCGCCCGCTCTTCTCCGGGTGGAATTGGGTGGCAAAGACATTGCGCCTCTGAATGGACGAGAGGAAAACTTCGGAGCCGTACTGAGTGGTGGTGAGCACCCAGTCTGCGTGCTGGGCAGGGTCATACGATGCGCGGTAGGAGTGGACAAAGTAATAGTGGCTCTGTTCGCTCGAGGCGGGATCAGGGAAGCCGTACTTGACAGCGTCCTGATCGCCGTCATCGTTGCGGGTCTTTACAACCCGGGCTGTATTCCAGCCCATCTGAGGTACCGACTTGCTGGTGCCAGGCTCCTCGGGCGAGAACTTGGAGATGATGCCCGGGACGATGCCGAGGCCTTGGACGCCAGGCGCTTCGGTGGAGCCTTCAAAGAGAGTCTGGAGGCCGATACAGATGCCCATGAAAGGCCTTCCGGAGGCAATGTACTCGCGCAGCGGCTCGGCATACCCCTTGTCGCGGATGGACTGCATGGCGGAGCCAAAGGCGCCAACGCCGGGGAAGATGAGCTTGTCTGCCTTCTTGAGATCCTCAGGAGACTGGACCCACTTGAACTCGTAGCCTAGCTTGGTGATGGAGTTGGCTAGACTGCGCACATTGCCAGCGCCATAGTCGAGCAGATAGAGCATGGCGGGCGTGGTCTGGTGCAGGTACTGCAGAGACGCAAAGACGGGTGCTGTGGGGTGGTGATAGAGTGGCAAACAGGTGGCCTCAGTATGAGAGTCAGTGGATTCACTTCCATCAGAATTCTGATCAACAAAGGTGACTCCAAAGCGCACAATCTTATCAACCTCGGATTTCTTCCATCCAATGTTAGATAGCCGTCCGCCAAGAGCCTTTCGCACGAGTGAGTCAAATCTCTGTTCTTGGATTAGCGACTGTCCTCGCGATCGGGCCAAGATCTACTGAATGCTCGCGCTGCACATTATTAATGAGACCGACTACTGTGGCTATTTGGCAGGGATAAGCTAGGTACAATATAATCGCGGACATTCTTGATGATGACTATGACGCACTGCGTTGCCCTCGCCTTGGATGTCAGAGTATTATTCATCGTCACCGCGAATTGGTTATCCATTTGTATTCGCCTTCACGTACGGTTCGCCTTCACGTATGGTGGCTTTGCTTTTGGTACGCTTAACCGTTTGAAGCTTCTCAAAGCCGTCAGTCCGTGACAATCTTTACTACCTCCAGCAACCAACGCCTCCCCGCTCGAGATCTTCTCGTCCGCGACTCCTGTTCCTCTGCGAGTCTTCTGGTTGTCATGCCGAACAAGAGAGCTGCTGGCGTCATGCCGGATGCACAGGGTACCCACGCCCTTCCGAATGCCCAGCCCGACCTGCTGCCCTTCTCCATGCCGTCTGGCGGTCTGCTGGCCTTGGTCCAGTCCATTTCATCGCTCCTCTTTAAAGCGCTGGTCTATGTCTTTCTGCGATGGATTCCCACGTCGCTGGTGCATCCCGTCATCCCTGCGCTCTACCTCGTCTACCTGCTAACTTCCCTCTACCGCGACTGGGCCATCCGCTCCGCCATCTCCAGCTATCTTGTGCGCCACGACACTGCTACCCAGCAGGCTGCTGCTCGCAACCTCCAGCAGCTGGCTGACACCATACAGGTCACCGACTCCAAGCTTAGCCCCAAGTCCACCACCAAGGCTTTGCAGAATACCCCCAAGCCGAATGGAACTCCCAGCTCTACCAGTTCTACCGTTTCGTATGCTGACGTCGCCAAAGGTGCCAAGCCACCGGCTGCCGACGCCGGTGAACAAGCAAAGCCGCTGCAGGCTCGACAGCTTCGTAGCCTCTCGGCTCTGGATGCCCTCAAGGCGCTTCTCTTCGGCACCTCGACAAGGTCCACACGCGTCAACTTCTACAACATGGCCGCTCACACTCTTGTTCTTGCCCTCTTCCTGGACAGCTTTCTCTCGCCGTACCTCTACCCCTCCCATTGGGAATACAACCTGGCATTCGCTAGAACCGGCGCGCTCGGTCCCACTTTTGCCAAGGTCCACATTCGCTACCCGCCCCCTCAGCTCGCCAGCCCTGCAAACGTCTCCTCGCTCGTTTCGCCTTCCAACACGTTCGACAGCCTTGCCGCGGACACCTCACTCAACGGCGCCCGTTCCGCATCTCAGCCCGAGGCGGTCGAACTGCTGGTCAAGTATCGTCGCGCTTTGAACCAGACCGAAGAAGACGATGCTTTCCGCAAAACCTCGCGAGCCTATGGCAAAAACTACCACACCAGCCCCGAAAACCTCTGGTTGAACGGTCCTCTCGTCACACTCCGTCCCGAGAACGACTGGACGGCCACCGCTCTTGTCGAGGATCTGTGGCCCTCGACCACGTACGAGTGGGCACTCTCGCACTTTACACCCGAGCCGCTCGAGCACTCGGACGAGGTGAGGATCGTGGAGAAGTTTCTCGTTAGCGACTCGATCAGCAAGCGCAACTTCTTCACCACCTGGCCCGATCCGCGCCTCAGCTCGTACATGCAGGCCAAGAGCCTCGGCTCGCGCCAGATCGACCTGGCCGAGCCGGTGCGCGATGACGATCCGAATCCACTCGAAGACCCCAACCACTTTACGTTTGCCTCGACGTCGTGCGTCAAGCCGGACTTTCCCTACCATCCCGCGCAGTTCTGGGGCTGGAACTGGCTGCTCAAGCTCGCCGGGATTGGCACCGAGGCGGGCGGCGTAACGCAACGCAACCGCATTCGCGGCTTCGACCTCCTTTACCAGCGCGCGGTCGCCGGGCGCGAGCAGCACCCCTCGCTGCGCTTTCTGCTGCAGCTCGGCGACCTCATCTATGCTGACGTGCCCCGCTACGGCGGCCCGCACACGAGCGCCTACCGTAAGCTGTACCGCAACCTCTTTGCCTCGCACAGCTTCCGCCGCTTCTTCCAGCACGTGCCCGTGATCGGCATCTACGACGACCACGAGGTGGTCAACAACTGGTCCGGGTTGGACGAGAACGGCGCCGAGCTCGCCGCGTTTGCGCCGGCCAACACGGCGTGGAAGGAGTACGTCGGCGACGCCAACCCTGACGCGCTCGAGGCGGGCGAGAACTACTATACGTTTCAGTACGGCGAGAGCGCCGCGTTCTTTGTCCTGGACACGCGGCGACACCGCACGCACGCTTCGGCGCCGGACGACCAAGACAAGACGATGCTGGGATGGGAGCAGAAGCAGGCGCTCTACCAGTGGCTGGCGGTGGTCAACGAGACGGTGGTCTTCAAGTTTGTGGTGAGCTCGGTGCCGTTCAACACGCTCTGGGGCGGTGAGCTGGATGTCGACGGGCAGCGGGATGGCTGGGCGGCGTATGACACGGAGCGGCGCGAGGTGGCCGAGGTGCTGCGCTGGGTGCCCAACGTGATTGTGCTCAGCGGCGACCGCCACGAGTTTGCCGCCGTCAGCGTGCACGAAACGGTGACCGAGTTCAGCACCAGTCCGCTGAGCATGTTCTACCTCCCCGTCCGCACGCTCGCCCAGCCCCACGCGCGCTCGCCCCCCATCGACCGCCTGCTCAAGTACATCCCCGACGGCAACCACAAGTGGTCCGAGTTCGAAGTAGACACCCGCGACCCCTACCACCCCCGCCTCCGCATCACCCTCCTCGTCGACGGCACCCCCCACTGGCACGCCACCTACATCGCCAAGTCCCTCCGCAAACACCACGGCCGCATCGGTGGCCTCGTACGCACCCTCCTCCACTCGCTCGGCTTCCGCCTCGACGCGTTCTTCCCCCGCTAGCACCGATACCCCTGTACCACCACGGAATCTCACCCCCCGTCTAGCCGCGACCCTGCCGTCCTGTCCGTGCGTCTCCGCCTGCATAATGCGCCCCACACATGTACGTCTGAGCGCCACACGGGTCTACCAGTCTGACACAGTTAGAGATACACGATCATACACGGCGCAGCGGGGGAGGTTGGGGGAGGGTTGTGGGCTAGCCAATCTGGGCGAAGTGGCCGGAGGGGGGGGCGGTGGAGGTGGGGAGGTGTGCCTCGCGCACGACGGGGCCTTGCTGGGGGAGGCCGTTGGCGGCGCTGGAAGCGCGGAGGAGGTCGTGCTGCGCGACGGCGGCCGGGGTGGCAGCGGCCTTGTGGAGGAGGTCGTGGACGAGGCGCATCTGCTTCTGGACCGCGAGACGGTCGGCGTACAGCTGGCGGCGGCCTGCCTCGACACTGCGACGCTCGGCCTCGAGGAGCGACTCGAGCTGCTCGAACTGGGCCATCTTGAGCTCGAGCTTGCGGAGCTGCGCCTCAATCACCTGCCCCACCAGTCGCTGGCACTCGCGTTCCTCGAACGACGCCAGCACGTGCGCCTTGGCCGCCGCCGCGCCCAGCGCGATCGCCGCCGCCCGTTCCACCGCATTCCGCGGCGCCCCGCCCGGCTTCCCCTCCGCCTTGCCCGGCATCTCGCCGCCTGCGTCGACCAGCGCAACCTCCGTCTCCGCCTTGTCCTCGTCGCGCTTCACCTCGCCATCTACCTCCATATCATCGCCCTTGCCGCTCTCCTCCGTCTCGGCCGCAGCCTCGCCCGCCTCGCCATCCTTCTGCTTCTTGGCCCTCTTGCGCAGGTTCTCGGTCAGTTCGCCCAGCGCACTCTGCGCAGCAGCGGCGGCGACGGCCGGGTTGACCGCGCTGGCCAGGAAGGCCACGACGCTCATCACCGGATTGTCTGCCTGCGCGAAAGGCACAATCGGCCGGCCGGCCTTGTCGCCCTGGTCTCGTCGAGCGTACTGCAGAGGCCCCAAGTCCGCCTGCGTGGCGCCGTTCAAGAAGCCGTCCTCGATAGGCAGCTGGATAAACCTGGTGATGCACTGCTCACGCGACCGCGTCTTGACGTGGTTCGCCACCGCGGACCAGTCATCGTCAAACATCTCGAGACCCTCGAGCAGTCGCAGCGTCTCGGCATCGGTCCAGTCATCCTGCGTGCCCGAGGCTCCGCCGCTAAGGCTGCCGGACTGCTTAAAGACAGTGTCCTCCATACGAACAAAGTCCCCGGAATACATAGAGCTCGGGAATCGGCCTTCAAGATAGCACGAGGGGCAGAGCGAGTAGTCCTTCGCCTTGATGCTGTGGTACCGCACCCGAGTGCAGTCGGTCCCGCACGTATCACACGTATACCGAGGCGCGCCGCCAGCGCCAGCGGCGAGGGCAGCGTCAGCTTGAGCTACCAGCGAGTTGGCCTCGGCCAGATCGACAGGCCTTGACCCCTTTAAGGTCGACTGGAAGATGGTTTTTCGCAGCTCGAGATTCGCTTCCGCCTTGTCAGCCGCAGCGGCTTCGGCGGCTGTGGCTTCGTCAGAGGCCGTGCCGGAAGACGGAATGTTGAGGCGCGTACCAGGATGCAGAGGTTGGAGGCCCCGAGGAGTGTCAACGAGGACTCTAAAGTGGCCAGTGAACGGGGGCCCCAAGGTGGCCGGTCGGGTCTCTGGATCAATCTGATAGTTGATGAGGCCCCACTGCTCGAGGAAGGCATGGACGCGCATGATGGCGCACACATCACCAGCCAGATTCCTTCGGCAGGCGGTAAAGGTGAGATACTCGCTTGGGTTGAGCCGATAGGTATTGATCATAAAGTCGCGGTAATCCTTGTAGATGCTGGGCGTCTTGCTTCGGTTCTTGTTGTTGAAGAACTCGGGCAGCGAGCGCTTCTCGATAGGATTGATGGTAGCCATGTCGAACCAGGTCGAGTAGGAGGGAATGATAACTTCCTGCGTCTGCGCAGCCAGGTACTTTTTTGCAATCTCCTCGGCACGGATACGCTGTTGTTCGACGGCAGCCGTGTCTGGCTGTACAGTGCCAGCGACGTTGTCGGCTTCGGTAGGCTCGTCGACCGCCTCGACCTTCTGCTTGTCAGCATCCGCCATGGTCGCATCCTCATCGTTGGCGGCTCGGACCGGAAGCGGCTCGCCGGTGGGCTCGGCGATCTCACCCGAGTCGGAGGGCAAGTTACCCAGCACTCCGCTAGGGACAGGCTCGTTTTCGTACTTTTTGCCCGGGATCGGCTGAGCGCCAGAAAGGTCAATGGGCACAGCACCGACGGGACGCGCGGCGACAAGCAGTTTGATCCGTTTCGAGTTGGACTCGGCTGTGGTCGCGGAAGGAGCATCTGTGATTTCTTCAGGAAGACCGCGCTTCTTGCTTTTCTTTGCCGCGACAGCTTCGGTAGACTCTGCTGCTTCGGTGTCAGCAGCCGTCTCCGGAGCTGCTTCTTCCAGTTCGTAGTCTTCCGGGTTCATCCACTCGTTGTATCGCAGACTGTCCCGCAGCCATTTGGTGCCAACCTTCCAAGGAAGACGCTTTTCAGGGGCTGGATCCGGGTCGGCGAAATCGGCAGCTGGTAGCCAGGTGTCGTAAGAGTCGGGCCTGTACCAGACGTGAACAAGGGCACGCCCTGATCTGGCAGCGATGGTTCGGAAGTACTCTTCGGAGCTGGAGGAAGACGGCTCGCCCAGTTTGGGTGAAGATGGCGGCGTGGGGTCCGAGGGGACAAGGAGATGAGTAGCAGACGAGGCATCATCTGACCATGTGCACTGGAGCTGCTGCGCCATGAGCTTGAGCGAATCGACTTCGGCTTCGGTAAGGGCGGGTGGTGCAGCAACGACGGGTTGCTCCAGGGCACCCGCTTTAAGCAGTTGCTGGCGAAGGTGTGCGATCAGCTGAACGTTCTCGGACTTTCTGCTGGGATCTGTGAAGTTCCAAGAGGACTGGCCTTTGCCAGCAAGGAAGGAGAGGGCCTCTTGAAGCAAGAGTTTGAGCGGGCTCTGGTCAGCATCAACGATCGAGGTGGATTGCTGGGAGCTGGTAGGGAGGAACAAGTCGGCAGGGATGCGGATGGGGTGTTGGGAGCTGGCATCTTCAGCACTTGGATCAGCCGGACGGGGGGCGTTGAGCCCAAGCGCCTCTTCCTGAAAACTCTGCAAATCATAGACAAGGGTAGCGAGGTCGGTGGCGGACAGAGGCGTGCTGATGCTAGGAATGCTAGCTTGATCGATGCCTTGCTGAACTAGGGCTTGTGTGATGGGCTCGAGGTACGACTCGAGCGCCTGGAGGAGTACAGGATCCGACTTGAGGTTTGGGTCTGGGTGACCTGTCAAGTTGAGCGTCGACATATTGTGCTGATATCCACTGGCGTGGCGATGGTGTAAGGTATGGGCTCGACACGGCGGTGCGGATCACAGCTTATACGCGCTGTCTGATAATCCGCCTGCGCGGAGTTGAGTAGGATCCAGGCCAAAACACGCAAGGTCTCACACCGTCCCGTCGAGCAGGCCGCGTCGAGCAGGCAACAGAGAAGATGTGGTGTTGCGGGTGTGCGGGGTAGGATGTATGAGGAGAGGCAGAGGCGAAGGAGTATGGAGAAGGTAGACGATGAGAGCAAGGTGAGATGTGAAATAGGAATGGTTGATTGGCATAAGGCGCGCCAATCCTCCGCTCTTCTCCTTCCATCCGGCCTTGTATTCAAACTTGTCCTCATTCCAAAGCGTGAATGGAAGCGTTCAAGTTCAAAATGTATCTGCTCTAATTATATCTTTTCCAACGCGCTCATTAATAGCACCGCGTCTGCGAGGTTAACCGATCTAACATCGCTCGTTTCGTAGATATCACATATCACTCACCCTCACACTCACATTCACGACTGTGACTGTGACTCCAGCCTACCCCCTCCCGATACTACTATGCCTTTCGACCGTCGACAGGGAGAAATGCCTCAGACGCTATTGTGCGAGGGCCTGGCAGCTAGCAGCTAGAAGCCTGAATATACCGCTTGGCGCGTTGACCGATGGCTTTCCATGCCAACTGTCGCTAGCTGCACTGCCAACGCTCTTGCTTCACCCGTTGCCAAGGACCAGTGTAAGCACCAGAACCTCTCAGTGCTTGCGCTGACGTGAGCAAGCAAGCCTCGCATAGCTGGGCTGGCGTGCTACCACCACAAGCGTCCCAGCCGGTAATCGAAGCGTCCTGTGCATCTGCATGCTTACTGCCTCTGTGTGACCATCAGACCCGTCGCGTGAACAGCCGTAGTGCAGCCATGGTGGAGATACACAGTGCAGCTGCACATGGGCGCGAGACAGTATACGAAGGCCGCGGTATCTGGTTTACGTGCCATACCATATAAGTCGCCTGGCCAGTCTACTGACGTCAAGCGATACCGAACCAGATTGCATGTGTCAAATCACGGTGGAGGCGGGATACAAGCGTTCAGTGTTCGTCCTCGCCGTGGTGATCGTCGTGGCCGTGGTGTCCGTCCCAGGGGTGTTTCAAGCCCTGTGTGTTTCGGAGCAGGAAGGTGCGGAGGGTGCCAGTCACGGGAAGACAGAGGCAAGGTGGGAAAAAGGGTCAGAAGCGGTTTCGGCAGGCGTGGCCTCGTCGGGGCCAAGTTGAGGGTCTGGGGGAGGATACGTACAAGGAGGACCGGGCCATCCTGCTTTGCGCGGTAGAAGATCCAGAACCACATGGTCGCGCCGAGCAGCTTGGCGCTCCAGCGGTGCTTGAACGCCGGCTGGTGCGGGTGGAAGCCGGGCATCGGCCGGTACCACTTAGACGACGAGGCTCCGCCCTGTGCCGCCATGATTCTACGCAGCCGGACAGTAGAGAGCCATAGAAGCGGCGCACAGCGACACGAACAGAGTGAACCACCGCGAGACGCCGAGAGATAGACGATAGAAGACGGCCGCAGAAGGAGCAGGATACAAGGAGACTTGAGTGCTTTGCCCGCGGTATTCCAGCTCGCACAGCTGCGGATAGACACGGAGGGCTCGACTTACAGATATATGTGTTTGAGGAGATCTGCTCAATGACCCACAGGCAAGTAGTGGAGCAGGCGAGGACGGGGTGGAAGCGGGGCGGGTGACTGAAGGGTATACTACTAATAGCTAGCTAATGGCAGCAGGGCACCTCGAGTTGGTACTTCGGTTCCGACAATCAGACCAGCCATCATGATCGGGTGATGGGACAAGAACAAATGTTAGACCTTTATTTCTCGGCTTAACAGAACTTAATTGATTGCTCTCTGCGAACCACATAGCAAAGACAGACCTTCCAGATCACAGACTGAAACAGCTAGCTGATGAGATACGCCTTGCATGGTGATAACTATTGCTAGAAGCTGTGGTCACTCGTTTACTACAGCATGCAACATGGGGTCTCGCCTGGGGATATCAGGCTTGAGCCTTTCGAAAAAAACAACGATTACACGGAGTGGAACTGACGATGCTCATCGCTTACTTGTATGTCTAAGTGACGCCTGGACACCGCAGTGATAGGCGACGAGGAGCAGCAACAGGGACGGAAAGACAGAGAGCCGGTTCGCAATGCGAGTAGAGTTTCAGAAATTAAAACATTAAGTCGTCAAATTAGCCGCTTCCACAAGGGAAGACGACTTTCCGTGCTTGACTCTAGGTATTCATCAGCAAATCTGTGCAGCTTGCGAAGCGGTGCTCTGTCGATCTGTCTCGTTGCATGCTCTTCGTCGTATCAGCAGTCCGGGCGCGTTCGGACGGCCAAGGCGACGGCTACGGAATAGACGTGGTGTGATAGCTGCGAGAGAGGAAAGGGTCAGTCTGAACAAGAGCACAGCCGTCAGTCGAGGGCATGATGAAAAGAGTCTTGGCTATTGCTGTGAAAATTCATGGTGTTGAAGCGGTAACCGAGATGTGGTGAGAAGGTGAGGTCTGTTCCGATGAAATAGAAGCCTTTTGTTGGTCAGGTCATGGCCACCGATTTTTTTTTCTTTTCTTTCCTATCCGCAGACGGTTGGTGATCGAGACTTGTGCTTTTCCTTCGCCGATACGATCTAACATGTCCCAACCCGGCTGCAACGTTAGAGGTTGGGGCCAGACGCGCCCCAAAACCTTTATCTTACCTGACTTATACCGCTGCCGACCACTCCTCGTCACTGCTTGAATATGAGCTGAGATTGCCCTTCTCGGCAGTCCAGCATAGGAGGGCGTACAGCGCAAGTGATAGGTACTTTGGTGACCTCACGAGTTGATTCCTAGAGGACGGCACCGTATTCCGTCCGAGTGAACGAGAGTGTAAGGCGGACCACTTCCGCTTACCGATATCGATCTGTGGGTCACAGCGAAGAATCATAAGATACAGCAGGGCGGCAGGATCCGTTTCTCTCTCTGTGGAGCTTTCCGACGTGAGCTGCAGTTCGAAGCTAGAGGTTCGGATCGATACGAATTCAAAGCCAGGTGGGGGTCGACAGATTCAATATAGTAGTATGTCTCGGTCAAATAACCGCCTCGACGGATTTCGAAGTGCATAGCTACAAAATAACCAAAGGGAAAAAGTTGGGAAACCAGACGCGCTGATCTCGGCCAAAGAAAAGTTGAGCTTTCGAAGAATTGCCCGCCTCAGCCAGACAAGTTAGGCATGGACCTCGAAAGCCAAACTCGACTGCCTCGAGACTTGCCGCGCGTGTGTAGGCAGCGAGTAACATTTGAGGGTCTTTCTCCTCCAAGCCTGCGACCGTTGTACGGTCATCATCTACTTGCCTCCCCCTGCCATCTAGCCCATCACCGTTGCTCACGTACGTATCAAAGAGCAATCGCTCGCGGCCACGATCAGCCAAGCTGACCTGATCTGCTCACTTCTTTCGTCTTACTACCGTGGCCTACTCTCGTTCCGGCTCGATTCCAACCTTTTGTCGACGATGCAGATCACGATGGCTGCCTTCTCCCGCAACCTTCTCCGCACTGCGGGCAAGGCCAAGACACTGGTAGGTTGCTCGTCTCTCGGCCGCCTATCGTATTGACCGACTGACCCTTGCTCTTCTCGACTTTCCGGCTCCATTTCTTGCTATCGACCCACAGCCTGCCTACTCTCGAAATGCCATCCCTTCCTCTTCCCGTTTTGTTCAGATCGCGGCAGACGCGTCTAAGCCCGCACAGGACGTCCCCTCTTCTTCCTCGGAGAAGTTCAAGGTCGACCTGAATGCCGATTCCTTCAAAGGCTACAAGTTTGACGTTCCTAAGCTCGAGTGGGAGACCTCCAAGGATGAGCTCGTCGCTCTCTACGCAGAAATGGTCAAGATGCGAAGGATGGAGATGGCTGCTGACCAGCTCTATAAGCAGAAGATGATCCGAGGTTTCTGTCACTTGGCCATCGGCCAGGAAGCTGTCGCTGTCGGCATGGAGGCCGGTATGAAGCCCTCCGACAAGCTCATCACTGCCTACCGATGCCATCCCTTCACCGTACAGAAGGGCGGCTCCATCAAGTCGGTCATCGCCGAGCTCTTCGGTCGCGAAGGCGGTATCTCCAAGGGCAAGGGTGGATCCATGCACATGTTCACTCCCACCTTTTTCGGTGGTAACGGTATCGTCGGTGCCCAGGTCCCCGTCGGTGCCGGTATTGCCTTTGCCCAGCAGTACCTCAACACCAACGACGCTACCTTTGCCATGTACGGCGACGGTGCCTCTAACCAGGGCCAGGTCTTTGAGGCTTACAACATGTCCAAGCTCTGGAACCTGCCCTGCGTCTTTGTCTGCGAGAACAACAAGTATGGAATGGGCACCTCCGCCGAGCGATCGTCTATGAACACCCAGTACTACACCCGTGGTGATGTCATTCCCGGTATCCAGGTCAACGCCATGGACGTCCTTGCTGTCGCTGCCGCCACTAAGCACGCTTCTGAATTCACCCTGGGCGGTAACGGGCCCCTGCTGATGGAGATGGTGACCTACCGCTACGGTGGCCACTCGCTCTCGGACCCCGGCACCACCTACCGAACTCGAGACGAGATCCAGGCGATGCGCTCCTCGTCCGATCCCATCCAGGGCCTCAAGGCGCGCCTGCTCGAGTGGAACATTGTCGAGGAGTCCGAGCTCAAGAAGATCGACAAGGCCGCCAAGGAGGAGGTCGACCAGGCCGTCGAAGAGGCCAAGCAGTCGCCACAGCCCAAGGACGAGACCCTCTGGACCGACGTCTACTACCCCGGCACCGAGCCCGACTGGATCCGCGGCCGCGATCGCACCGAGATCCACCGCTACCGCTAGGCCGCCCGTCTCCACACCGTTTCTCCCCGCTTGTCTACCTATCTCACGTGCAACATCGGTTCTTGCCTTGCTCGGCCCCGTGTCGTCTCCTTTCTCTCGTACTTCGCACAGAGTCTCCATGCGGACGTCACTGTCTTTGTTGCTGCCGCCGCGCAGACGCTCGTAGTAAACAGTGGAGGTGCGCGGACTAGTAGTAGAGTTTGAGCAGCTTGAGGGCGTCGCGGGCCTTGTCTGCGATCGGGGCCGAGTGGGGGTGTTGGGCGGATTGGAGCAGGGTTGAGTTGAGCAGGGTGTCGAGGCGGTGGACGAGGGGTGGGGTGAGGGGGGGGAGGTTTTTGGTGGAGGCGTGAATCCAGGCGTGGGCGAATTCGACGAGTTCGGCCTGGAGGAAGGCGTGGCCGGCGGGGGTGTTCCAGGGGTGGGGGCCTGTGGTGAGGGCGGCTGCGAGGATGTCGAGGATGAGGTCGGGGGGGGTGGGTGTGCGGAGGAGGGTGAGGGGTGCCCAGCCGGGAGGGGGTGGGGGGGGAGCGCGGCGGGCAAAGGCGGGGGGGACGGTCTCGTCGCGCGGGCCGGTGCGCCTCTGCTCGTAGGCATACCGCAGGAGGAGGTCGAGGACATGGTCGATGGGGCATGCGACATCGCTGGCGCCCAGCCGGGCAAAGACGCCGACGACCAGCGCCGAGACCTGCTGGTAGGCGGCCTCACGCGCGCGTCCATGCTCGCGCCCGATCAGCTCGACCCACAACTCACCAACAACGCCGGCATCCTTAAGCCCCGCAGCGGCCACCATCGCCAGCTGCTCCTCCGCCAACCCAAACGGCTCCGCCACCCCGCGGTACAACGTCGACAGATCCAGCAGCTCCTCATCCAGCCACTCGACACTGTCGGCCAACAGGGCGGCGCGCTCGGAGTCCAGATCCTCCGCCACGACCTCCTGCAAGGCCTGCAGGACGCGCGCCTGGATCTGGGCCACCTCGAGCGAATCCTCGGCCTGCGAGAGGAACGTCACCACATCGTTGGCACCCACGTGCGCCGGCGAGACCGACTTGGCATTCCCCACCGCCAGCGCCAGGTACTCGATCCGCTCGCGCAGCGTCAGCCCAAACTCGCGCGAGTGCGCCAGCGCGTCCAGAACCTGCGCAGCCGCAAAGCATTCGCCACGCCGAACGTAGAACTGCCAGAGCAGATTGCGCAGCGTGCGCAAAAAAGCCACATCGGACCCCTTGGCGCCCGACGGCCGCTTGACCAGGTACTGCTCCAGGTACGCCGTGCGCAGCGAGAGCAGCTGGTCGGTCATGCCCCGCTCGATCAGCCACTCGTAGAAGCTCTCGTGGAAGAGCACGTCGTGCGACGCTTCCGCGCGCGCGTACGCTTCGGTCCGCGCCTTGTCCCGCGTGTTAATCACCAGCCGCGCCTGTGCTTCGTCGGTCTCCAGATTGTACGCCGCATCCAGCTGCCCATCCAGCTCCTCGAGCGTGTCAAAGACCAGCTGGTACGCCTGCTTCAGCTTCTCCAGCACGGCCCTTCGAGACTCATGGGCAGGCCCTTCCGGACTTCCGTCCGCAAGGTACGAGGCCGCGATCCCCGCAGGATCCCACTCGGAGGCGCACTGCAGCGCCAGCTCGATTGCACCCGTCGCATACTCGAGCTTGCGGTAGTCTTCGCAGATGCCCTTAAGTTTCTCGGCGGACAGCTGGCTGGCCCCCTTGGCCAGTAGCTTCTGGCTCATCCGCAGGTTGTCCATCTTCTCTGGTTCGGACCGCGTCTCTTTTGCCCGACGGATGCATTCGGTGGCCTTGTACTGTCGGACGTCGTCGGCGGAGCAGAAGCTTCCGCATCGTGCTTGCAGTCCGTCGGCGACAGCATCGATGCTCACTTGGGCGCCAATGCGCGCCTCAATCAGGGCGGTCACGAGCTCTTTGGAAGCCTTTTTGCCTTCTCCGGACGTGATGAGTTGGCCAAACCGCAGATTGGAGATGATGCTTCTTGCTTCGGCTGAGCATGCCTCGATGAGAGGCGCCAGCCCGTGGTCTATCAAGAAAAGCATAAAGTTGGTAGCCTCGATAGCTCGCGATATCAAGGCTCGCAATCGTCCAAAGCTCTCTTGGTCGAGCTTGGCCGCCCGGTCTTGATCATAACCAATGCCGCTGATAAAACTGCGCCCGGACGATGAGCCTCCCAGACCGAATAGCTTGCCATTTTGCTGCATAAAGTCGTACAGCGGGACCAGATCCTGTAGCGTGCTTTCCAAGTCCGTTTTCTTCAACGGCCCTTTGCTGGTGGCAGAGGTAGCAGCAGGCATCGCGTTGCCCGACCGATAGGGGGCAAGAGCGGAAGATGACTTGCCGCCAGCCTTGGGCGGTTCCACTGGCGCGATCACGCGGTCCCAGACGCGTTTCAGTATGCAGGCAATGTAGAGAGCTAGACCGTCGTGGCGAGAAGTCCTCGGCGTGGATAGGGCCGCGGGCATGGTGGTGTCCGCGGGCCAGGAGCCGTACTGGCTGAAGAACACCCGCGAAGCCAGTGCGACCACCTCATCGGACAGCATGTGTGCGAGCCCGGAAGGGATGCTCCCCGTCGACCCGATGGACACCCGCGGCGCCGTGACCTGGCTGTTGTGCGCGGCAATGATAAGCGCGGTCTCGCACGATTCGATCGAGCCAAACAGGCCGAAGAACTGCATCATGGCAGCACTATTGACAGAAGCGCCCGTCTCTAGAAGCCCCCTGAGTGTATCTACAGGTCTCCTCTCGACGAGCTCAGTGAGACCGTTGTTGTCAAGGATCAAGAAGCTTCGTGGTGGTTCTAACGCCTGCGAATACGTAGAGCGCACCAGCTCACCATTCTCGGTCACCTGAGGTAATTGCTGGGTAGATGGCGCTTCAGCAAAGACGGGCGTGCTGAGTGTGAGCTCGAGGTCGACGAAGGTGGCAGTCTCTATTGGACCACTTGTAGTGGATGCCGTTGTCATGGACGGTGTAATGCAGCAGATTTGGCACGGTAGGACGTTGTAGTTGAACCCAACCATGAAGACGCCGCCGGCATAGAAGACGGACGAGACGGCTCGAGTGATGGCTGGCTGTGTTTGGGATTGCTGTTGCGGATATGCAGAGTGCGGAACAGCCCCCGGGGGTTGTTGAAGGACTGGGGGAGCCCTGACTGTGATGGGCGGCTCTGATCTGCCTTGGAAATTGTCGAAAAAGATCCTATAGCCTCTGTCTGTGACGGCGAGCAGGACCACGTTAGAACGCTGCTCTCGCTCTACCGGACCAATCCAGACAATCGTACCGACATCGTGTCGGGCATGTGGCGTCCCTTGCTGTCCTGACGTGCCAATGGTCTGTCCTCGCTTCTCGGGCGCGACAGAAGTGTCCTTGGACGGCAGGCTGAAAACCTCGATCAAGTCGCCCTGCCTGAGCGTGTAGATGAGTTGCCTGGCATCATCGACCGCAATGCAGAGCAACTTCTTTTCGGCCTTGACGAAGGTGGGCAGCAGATTCGAAAGTCGAGGGCTGGTGATGTTGCGGAGATAGCACTTGTTTGTGAACCAGCCCTCGTTCCTCTGGTAAACGAGCTCATACAAGCAGCTGTCTGAGCCAGTAGCGAATAGCCTGCCTGCTGAGGTACCGCTGATGTTGTCAAGAACGACGCCGTTAGTGGCGGCAGTCAAGCCAGCTTCGAGCACTTCGACTCTAGATTGAGAATCTGTCTTGGAGAAGGAGAGACCAAGAATCTGGATGTGCTTTCCTTCGCGTAAGGAGGCGCCGATGCTAAGGACGAGGACGTGCGTGACGACGTCGGCGAATACACCTGCCCTTGCTGGTACAACGCTAGCAGCTAGCACAATCTGATCGTCGGGAACGCAGTAAAACTCGAAAGCGGTCTGCCCTTCCAAGTATGACCAAAGATACACCTTGTTGTCGACTGTGATGCAAGCACGCTGGATCTCTGGAAAGAGAGATTGCGTGGCGACGGGCGTGGAGCTCTTAATGCCGGTAAAGACGTCCCTGGGAATGGGCAGCGTCCTCGTCTTTTCAAACCCGACCCAGGGATCGAGCCGGTGTTCCTGGTACGGCGCATCTCGCGGTGGCGTCCGCTGTTTGATGTCTGGGAGCGCAATCCGGCCGTGCTCACACTTGCGAAAGGTGGCTTCCGCCTCGCGGAGAGACTCCAGACTGAACAGTTCGGCAGACATGCTGATCGACCCTGCTGCAGCTCAGCTCGGCTCGATACGGGCGAGCGGATGCGCAGAAGGAAGCAGACGGCCTATGCAGACCTCTGTACCCTGTGATGATCTGTTCCGGTTGATGGCAGGTGGAGAAGGGCGGAGACGTGGTTGAAGCGAAACCCATCTACTCATAAGCAGCCTTTGCCAGTACCCATGCTAGCAGGGGCATCTTACCGCATCGGATTCTGATTCCAATAGAAATTCCAACATTGTATCGGGCTTACACGTGATAAATGCAAAGATCGGGTGGCAGATGTTCTCCTTATCGGGCTGCCCATGGCGCAAATGAGAGGCACGCGTCGCGTTGAACAACACTTTCGGCGTGGAGTTGAAGCCGCTGCTCACATTCCCGCTCTGATACTATGACCTTACTTGCTTACCGTTAGCCTCTTCCTACGAACTGCTCATCGACCGCAGCCATGTTCCGCACAGCTCCACCCCCTCAGGTGCCATCGGGTCACGGTGTAGCCAGCACGTCTGCTTTGGTTGGGTCGTCGGCGACAGGCTCGGTGGCGCGCCACACTACCGACAAGGGGCTTGCCCGCTATCCTCACCGTCTGAACTTTTACACGGTGCCTCCCATTCACGAAGTGACGATCGAGCAGTTTGAGGCGTGGGCGATCGACCGGCTCAAGGTGCTTGCGGAGATCGAGTCTTCGCAGGCGCGCAACCGCACCTACGGGGAAACCAAGGATGCGGTCAACACGCTCGCCAAGAAGCTGCTCCCGCTCAATGCCAACACGGCACAGAAGACGGCAGACCTGATGACAGAACGGCTAAAGGACCACGTCAGTCATTTCGTCCTCCGCCTCGCGTTCTGCCGCAGCGAGGATCTGCGCAGGAGGTTCGTCAAGGCCGAGGCGCTGCTTTTCCGTCTCCGCTTCGAGACCGACGACGCGGCCGAGAGGGAGGAGTTCATGCGCTCGCTCAATCTCGACTGGAAGCCGGTCTCGTCCGATGAGAAGAAGATGTACCGCGATAAGCTGGTCGCGACGCATCCCAAGATGGCCAACACGTTCGAGGTCGAGACCTTTTTCAAGGTCGACTGGACCCGCGTCACCGACCTGGTGGAGAAGAGGAGGGTCTTTATGCGCGCAGGCCAGGCATGGGTGCCGATGAAGGAGCAGTCCAGTCTCGTCCTCGCCGAGTTTCAGGCACGGCTTCACAAGGATCTGGAAATGACGGCGAGGGCGCTGCCGCGGCTGGACGAAGACGACCGGCTGCTTCCGGTCCTTTCGCATCTCAGCATGGGTTTCCTGGCGGGCATCTCCACAGACTATTCGGGAGCGAGCATCACTGCCGATGGAACGACGACCGTCACGGCGGGCATGGTAGACGCGCTCGTCAAAGCGCACGCGCCGATGTGCATGAAGCATCTGCACCACACGCTCACCAGCACGGGGCATCTGAAGCACTACGGGCGGCTGCAGTACAATCTCTTCCTCAAGGAGTTGGGATTGCCGGTCGAAGAGGCCCTCGTCTTCTGGCGCCGGAGCTTCAAGAGCATTACCGACGACAAGTTCAACAAAGAGTACCGCTACAACATCCGGCACGGGTATGGGCTCGAGGGGCGGCGGATGAACTACCCGGCCAAGAGCTGTGCGCGCATCCTGACGCAGGACCAGCCGGGCCCGCAGGACTCGCACGGCTGCCCTTTCCGCCACTTTTCCACCACCAACCTGTCGGCGGCCATGGTGCAGCACTACGGGCTCGCGCCAGCCGAGCAGGCCGAGGTCCAGGCCTCGGTCAAGCAGGGCCACTACCACCTCGCCTGCACGCGCATCTTCGAACTCACCCACCAAAAGCAAGGCATCCGCAAGGGCCAGGGCCTCGACGCCCGCGGCGAAACCGTCACCCACCCCAATCGCTACTTTGAAAGTAGCTGGAAGCTCGCTCATGCCAACGCCGAGGATGCGCAGCCAGCATCAGCCTCCGCCTCGCCCCCCACCGAATCTCACGCAGCTGCACCCTTCAACGACCCCACACTGCCCATGGACGAATCCTAGCACTTGCACGCCGTATGCCGCCCTCCTAAGCACACCCGATTGCTTTCACCTTGATGTGCGGCCTCCCCACTCACTCACTCACTCACTCACTCACTCACTCTCGTGTTCTTCTGCATGCATCCTTCTTTCCTTCGTCTGACATGTTTATCTTCCGCCAACATACCCTGTGAACGGCGCTTCCTGCAGGAAGAGTCACCAAAAAGTTATGTTACCGGAACAAAAAGGTTTGAAGTGATCCCAGATGCGCAGCTTTCAAGCAACTCCTAGAAGGAGTAGATGCTCCCTATCCGCCTTGGAACCTATCGGATACGTGCAGCTGAGGATCAGTGTGTGAAGTGCTCGGGTGACCGACTCCTTCGAGCTCGAAAGCTGATGACCCATTGCTGAGTCCAGCACACTGGTTTACTTGTTGAACAGGCATCCACTGCTGGACGCGTGTTGAATACAACAACTCCTCAACCATCCGATAGAAAGGCTAACATTATTGGGGCGCGCTTCGGCAGAGACTTCATTCCCAAGTTGCACCCATCACAGGTAAAGGACAAGCCGTCCTCAACATGGCGGTCCAGAGCGCTTTCCCACGCGACGATCCACAAAGGTCGCAAAACGAGTCATCGCTCACAAATGTTCGGATCCGAAAGGGCAGAAAAAAGAGGAGGGGAAGAATCGCATTTCTGTGCCCGCTGCGTCGCTTTCGGGCTCTTGGCGCAAATGTACTCTAGCCTGTCCTGGCAGCGCTCCGTGGGAGGAAAGAGGAGCGTCGATTGGGTGGCGATGCTAGGTTGCTTTCCTGGCTTCATCTCTCGGCATCGATTGATCACCATCTCCGCCCGTTTCTGTTGCGGAGCTCATTCCCCCTTCCCGCGTGCCACCTTTCGTCTGTCTCGGTGCTCGCCGGACTGAATCAGGTTGGTCCACGATGGCTGCCATGCCAAAGCCTTCCGACTCCAGGACGGGTGCCAAGGCAACCGTTCTGCTCGGCGCCCAGTGGGGTGACGAGGGCAAGGGCAAGCTTGCTGATGTTCTCAGCGGTGAGATGGACGTCTGCGCCCGGTGTGCCGGTGGTAACAACGCCGGCCACACCATTGTCGCCTACGTCAACGGCATCAAGACCAAGTTCGACTTCCACCTTTTGCCCTCGGGTCTGGTCAATCCACGATGCGCCGGTTTCATTGGGTCGGGTGTCGTCGTCCATGTGCCCTCCTTCTTTGCTGAGCTGGATGTGATCCAGAAGAAGGGCTTGGACTGCGATGGCCGTCTCTTCATCTCCGACCGGGCCCATCTCGTCTTCGACTTTCATCAGGTGGTGGACGGCCTCAAAGAAGTGGAGCTCGGTGGGAGCAGCATCGGCACCACCAAGAAGGGGATTGGGCCGGCCTACTCTTCCAAGGCCTCGCGCTCGGGCCTGCGCGTGCACCACCTGTACGACACCGAGCTCTTCGCCACCAAGTTCCGCAAACTCGTCGAAGGACGATTCAAGCGTTACGGCCACTTTGAGTACGACACTGAAGGCGAAATTGCACGCTACCGAGCTTTCGCCGAGCGACTCAGGCCGCACATTGTGGACGGTGTCACCTTCATCCACACTGCCCTTGCTCAGAATCGCAAGGTGCTTGTCGAAGGCGCCAATGCCCTCTTCCTCGATATCGACTTTGGCACCTACCCCTTTGTCACCAGTTCGTCCACCTCAATCGGCGGCGTCTGCACCGGTCTTGGAATTCCGCCCATGGCCATTGGAGATGTCATCGGCGTAATGAAGGCCTACACAACCAGGGTCGGCATGGGTCCCTTCCCTACGGAGTTGCACGACGAGACCGGGCACCACCTACAGGAGGTCGGTGCGGAGTACGGCGTCACGACGGGACGACGACGCCGATGCGGCTGGCTGGATCTGGTCATGATGCGATACTCGTGCCTGATCAACGGCTACACCAGCCTCAACATCACGAAGCTGGATGTACTGGATCGGCTGAAGGAGCTCAAGATTGCCATCGGCTACGTTGTCGACGGCAAGGAGCTGACCAGCTTCCCTGCCGACCTGGAGGTCCTCGCCAAGGTTGAGGTGCAGTACAAGGTGCTGCCGGGCTGGGAGTCGGACATCTCCAACATTCGCATCTATGAACAACTGCCTGAGAACTGCCGCAAGTACGTGGAGTACATCGAGCAGTTCCTGGGCGTCAAGATCGTATGGATTGGCGTCGGCCCGGCGCGAGACGCGATGATCGTGCGTGCATAGACACGACCCTCCCTGTTCCTTGTTGCGACACGCACTATACTGCTTCGTCCCTCTACGCTATCTCTCTGCATTGGCAATGGACGCAGCAGAGTGAACCGCACAGTGTCCATCATGTACTTTAACGGGTTCTTGCGATGCGTCGTGGTGGCCAGGCGAGCACCAATGAGAATGTTCGAACCGCGCAGGATCGTGTATGTCACCGGAACAACTAGTATCGCCCGCGACCACACGGCTCGAGGGAAACGAGTGCGAAGATTTTCTCGGACAAGAGTAATAGGCAGCAAAAAGGGACTCAAAAAAGGGTGTGGAAAATAAGCTCACCGTGGACCGATGGCTGGCGTTGTTAGGTTGGAGGGTCTACTGCGAATTCACATTGCACTTGCCGGTTATCGATCGGCCAGAACCGGGATTCTGACCGACTGTGCGCGGGAAAAAAGCCGCCCAGCACCGTGTCGCCAACGGAGATGGCCGGGGAAGGAGCCGGGGGAGCTTGGCTGGGCTGCCACTGAGCAGCAGCGTTGCGCAGTAAGCTGGCACAACAGGGTACGGGCACGTAAGCAGTGCAGCGGGATTGGCTGCCGAGTTGTGACTCGACAAAGGCCATGCGCGCTTGCAATGCGGAGGCGTGAAGAAGGGATGGCAGATGCAACTCTTCGGCCGAGATCTGTCCAACTCTGCGCAGCGTCCATTCGCGCCTTCTGATTGGCGCGATTAGAGTTTTTGCATGAGAGGCCGGTCTCGTAACCCACACCCGCGCCTTTAGCAGAGAACCGAGTACGAACGAGCTGCAGCCAAAATGATGGCCCGTCCTCTTTCAACCTCCATCGATTTCAAAGGTCGTCGATGTAACGTGGGCCGAGCCGACGCCAGCCTGTTTTTCTTTTCCACTTGAGGATAGCTACCTCAAGTACGCGTCAAAGCGACGTGCAGCGGTACAGCGTAATAGTAGCATTTGGCAGGTGCCGGGTAGGCGTCCCAATCCGTGTCCTTCCGACGCGGTATGCCTTCTCGCCCCGTCCTTCACTCCAGATCCTGGCCCAACGACGCAAAGTCGTTGTTCTGATTGGCCGCCTGCGACTTGGGGTCAGCGGTAACTCCATGCCGTGGTCTTCACACATAGCGCGTGGGCTCTTGTTCATTGCTCTCCGGGATGTCTGGCCGGTATCATTTATCCTCTTCGTGGCAATGGCTACAAGCTGATTGGACAAGTTCGGCCATCTTGCTCTGTCTCAGAGAACCGGAATCATATCCCTCACCCACAAGACAGGTACGGCCACGCTAGCACTTAAAGTCTTCATGATCTGTCCCGGTACGCTGTCAGGGCCTGCGAACAAAGCCAGCAATCTGTGTGTATCTGGTATGGCGTTTAACGGCAGCTATGCTCTTCTGTCGAGCTGCTACACCTGGTTTCCAGAGGAAGCTGTGTCCGCTTGAAGGTAGAATGTGAATGCTTCTGCAAGGCTGGCGAGGGAGAATGCTTCGAGGAATATAATGCTTTCCGCGGACCCTTGCCTTACCCCACTTTCAGGCCCAGTCGAAAAAAAGGTATCGCTGCCGACGTGCCTACAAATTAAGTGAATGCACCAGCAGACTAGACAGAGTGAAGCGATTAACATGCCTCATGCCCTCCGCTATGGGTATGGAGCGTCTTTTTTTTCCCTGATCTTCTCAGCCGGACCAGCTTCGCGCATCCCTTCTCCTTCTTCCACTACTACATCCCCATCGTCTGTTTTGCACTTGCCTCCGTCGAGCCGCCTCGCCCATTCGACTGTCACCGTGAACAGCAGAGTAGTCAAGCCGCATCCTCTTTCATTCTCACGTCCCACGTCTACTACCAAAAGCCTACCAGCAGGCACCGTCAGTCCCTTGGCAACCACATATCTGAACGCAGCCAGTGTCTTCCGCTTTTCTCAAGGGTAAGTGCATGCTCTTGTTTCGACATACGCGATTGCGGTGGCAGAATCGTCGGCTTTTATCTATTTGAGAATATGCTGCGAGCGACAGCATATGCTTCGGAGTCAGCCGTAGCAATGCGAACGCTATCCGCTTCACCGGTGGTGTAGACGTAGCCACGAGCCACAAAAACCATCGGTGCAAGTCATCCTATCGATCGCGGGCTAGTCAACGCAAGCGGAGTTGATTTCAAATAACGCGCTTGAGCACGGTGGGATCTTTTTGCAGTCGCACTTGCGTCGATTTTAGATTGGATCAGAGTCTCGGTTCCATCGACGCGTGATTCTTCTTGCTTTTGCAGATTGTTCTTGTTTGCAAAGGCGGGAATTTCAAAGGCTTCCTCCCTGCCTTGCTAGGCTTCTTGCGTCAGCTAAGCGAGCCGGGGAATTGGGCAGCACGATGGTCATTTGAAGCTTTAGGCATCCTAACAGAGCCAAAGGCACGCAGGACCTTTACTCGAAAAAAAAAAGAAATTGGGTACCGCCTTGGTCCTATGCGTCTGCCGCAGCGCCGCTCAATAGAGCAACCTTCATCTTGATGGATAGAAGGGGGTTCGAGCTTAACAATGTGGGATGGACTAGATGGCTACCGTTGGTCCGTGGCAGGATGCTCGACCGGTTGAGACGACAATGTGCTATGAACGGAAGCAGCATTCATCCGCACTTTGTTTCAACCGGGCCATGCCTTCTCGCCTCTTTTTTTCAATTTTCACTGGCTTACCCCCCATGAGGGAAGAAATGGCGCGTCTCGGATTGGCTCGCTCGTCTCGTATTTCGTCTCGGATTGCAATTGGAAAGCTCTCCGGCTCACGCTATGCACTGATCTCATTGGTCCGTTGCCACTTGCCGCCTCAACTCAGCTAGCTCAACTTACTGACTACATAGATCTCATATCCACACAACCTCCGCCCCGCCCTACCCCTCTTCGTCCCCTTGTCCTCTCCCATCTACCATCTTGCCACCAAACGTCAACGCTCGCTGGGATCTCTGTCGCGCTTTTTGGCGATTTCGCTGCTCCTTTTCTACTTTGCCTGGATCGGTGGCACTCTCCTTTCCTTTCCCACTACCAGTCTCGCAACAGATCATCAAGCAGGTTGAGCCTTTTTATTCGTCAAGCCGTTTTCGCATACTGTAGTATTCTCACGAAAGAGAGTCTGTAGCAAGAGTCATTGCCGAATACCCCAACCAAGCATATCCCTTCGACTCATCACATATCTACCATCACGCAAGCAGCAGTACGCAGCAAGCACGTCTCGGGCGACGCAATTATAGACCGACCTACATCGCCTCTTCTCACCTGGACCTAATCCCTCCCCTCTGACTGATTCAGTGCCTGGGATGGCTTCAGTCGCACCTACCAAAAACTACCGTCAGACTCGATTCGTTGAAAAGCTCAACGCCGAGCTGCCCTCCGTCCACGAAGAGGCCATTTCTTCCGCCGACTTTGAAGCCAGCGGCTACGATGAAGTAGAACGCAGCACCTCTTCCTGGGCCGGGTCCATGCCCGCTGCCCAGGGTCTCTACGATCCTGAAAACGAGAAGGATGCATGCGGTGTTGGTTTCATGTGCCAGATCAAAGGCAAGCCTGCACACAAGATTGTCTCCGATGCTCGCTTCCTCCTTTGCAACATGACTCACCGAGGTGCCGTTGGTGCAGATGCCCGAGACGGTGACGGTGCCGGTGTCATGACCGGCATCCCCGACACCTTTTTCCGACGAGAGTCTGAGCGTGACCTTGACATTGTCCTGCCCCCTCAGGGCCAGTACGCTGTTGGCAATGTCTTTTTCAACCCCAAAGACGAGAAGGCTCGAAACGAGCATGTCAAGACATTCTGCAACATCGCCGAGAAGCTGCATCTTCGAGTCCTCGGTTGGCGAGAGGTTCCCGTCGACAACTCGATCCTCGGGCCTGCTTCTAAGAGCAAGGAGCCCAAGATCATGCAGCCATTTGTTGTCCTTAAGGACCATTTCGGCTCTGGCAGCGCTCCGGCTGATGCCGACAAGCCGTTCGATAGCCTCTACTTCGGCCGACAGCTCTACGTTCTCCGAAAGCATGCCACACACACTATCGGCCTTCAGAATTGGTTTTACATCTGCTCGCTCAGCCCCACCAACATCATCTACAAAGGTCAATTGAGCCCCGTTCAGGTCTACAACTACTACTACGACCTCAACAATGTTCACTATGCCTCCCACTTTGCCCTTGTCCACTCCCGCTTCTCCACCAACACTTTTCCGTCCTGGGACCGAGCTCAGCCCATGCGATGGGCCGCTCACAACGGTGAGATCAACACCATTCGCGGAAACAAGAACTGGATGCGAGCCCGAGAGGGTCTTCTCAAGTCCGAGACCTTCGGTGACGAGCTCGATCTCCTCTATCCCATCATCGAAGGTGGAGGATCCGACTCGGCTGCCTTCGACAATGTACTGGAGCTGCTCGTCATCAACAACGTCCTCACCCTACCTCAGGCCGTTATGATGATGATTCCCGAGGCCTGGCAAGGCGATAGTGAGCACATGGAGCCTGAAAAGGTCGCCTTCTACCGCTGGGCCGCCTGCCTGATGGAGCCATGGGATGGACCCGCTCTCTTCACTTTTGCCGATGGACGATACTGCGGTGCCAACCTTGACCGAAACGGTCTGCGTCCATGCCGATACTACATTACCGATGACGATATTATGATCTGCGCTTCCGAGGTCGGTACCGTTACCATCGCCCCCGAGACCATCATCGCCAAAGGCCGACTGCAGCCCGGTAAGATGTTGCTCGTCGACACTGTCGAGGGGCGAGTGGTCGAGGACCGAGAGCTGAAGATGTCTACCGCTCAGCGAGCTGACTTCGCTGCCTGGCTCGAGAACCAGATGCTGCGATTGCCCGACATTGTTGATACGGTTAGACGAAACACGAGCAACGCCATTGCTCCTGTACTGGACGAGACACGTCTCAGCACTGATCCAAAGCTCCTCGCCTTCGGCTACACGGCCGAGCAAATCAACCTGCTCATGCTTCCCATGGTTGCGGAAGCCAAGGAGGCGCTTGGATCCATGGGTAACGATGCCCCACTCGCCTGTATCTCGACCGCCCCTCGAGTCATCTACGATTATTTCCGACAACTCTTTGCCCAGGTCACCAACCCTCCAATTGATCCTATTCGAGAGTCTATTGTCATGTCGCTTGAGCAATATGTCGGCCCTGAAGGTAACCTTCTCGAGATGAAGCCCGAGCAGTGCCACCGTCTTTTGCTCCCTTCACCCATCCTCAGCATTGACGAGATGAACGCGATCAAGCAGCTTGATACCGTTCATGCTGACTGGCCTGCTAAGACTATCGACATCACCTATGACAAAGGCGATGGTATTCACGGCTATGAGCAGACGCTCGACCGAGTCTGTTCCGAGACTTCGCAAGCCATTCGAGAAGGCTACCGCGTTGTCATCCTCTCCGACCGGGCCGTCGGGGCCGACCGAGTGTCCATCAGCTCTCTTGTTGCCTGCGGTGGTGTTCACCACCACCTCATCCGAAACAAGGAACGAAGCCGACTCGCTCTTATGATCGAGTCTGCCGAGGCTCGAGAAGTGCACCACATGTGTGTTCTGCTTGGCTACGGTGCTGATGCCATCTGTCCATGGTTGGCCATGGAGGCCATCCTCAAGGTGGCGCGTGAGGGTCTCGTCAAGGCTGACCTAAGCTCTGCTCAGCTCATCAGCAACTGGAAGCATGCTGTCGACAACGGTATCCTTAAGGTCATGTCCAAGATGGGCATCTCTACCCTTGCTTCTTACAAGGGCGCTCAAATCTTTGAAGCTCTCGGTCTTGCTAGCGGCGTAGTGGACAGATGCTTCGCTGGCACTGCTTCCCGAATCTCCGGTTCAGACTTTGTTCTTCTTGCCATGGACGCTCTGGAGTTCCACGACCGGGGTTACCCCTCTCGAGAGACCATCTCTATCCCCGGTCTTCCCGAGTCTGGTGAATACCATTACCGAGACGGCGGTGAGGCGCATATCAATGACCCTATGGCTATCGCCCACCTGCAGGATGCTGCCAGGGAGAAGAACCAATCTGCCTACGATGCCTATTCCAAAGCTTCGCACAACGCTGTCAAGGCTACTTCCCTTCGAGGTCTGCTTGACTTTGACTTCAGCAAGGCTCGTGCCATCCCTGTTGACCAGGTCGAGCCCTGGACGGAGATTGTACAGCGGTTCTGCACCGGTGCCATGTCATACGGCTCCATTTCTATGGAAGCCCATTCGGCTCTTGCCATTGCCATGAACCGGCTCGGCGGCAAGTCCAACACGGGTGAAGGTGGTGAGGACGCAGAGCGTTCCATCCCGCTTCCTAATGGCGACTCGTTGCGATCAAAGATCAAGCAGATTGCTTCTGGTCGATTCGGTGTCACCAGCAACTATCTCGCCGATGCCGACGAGCTGCAGATCAAGATGGCCCAGGGCGCCAAGCCCGGTGAGGGTGGTGAGCTTCCTGGTCACAAGGTTTCACCTTCTATTGCCCGAACCCGACACTCTACTGCCGGTGTTGGTCTCATTTCCCCCCCTCCTCACCACGACATCTATTCGATCGAGGATCTGAAGCAGCTCATCTATGATCTTAAATGTGCCAACCCTCGGGCGCGGGTCAGTGTCAAGCTTGTCTCGGAGGTCGGTGTCGGTATTGTTGCCTCTGGTGTTGCCAAGGCAAAGGCCGATCACATTTTGATCGCTGGTCACGATGGAGGTACCGGCGCATCCCGATGGACTGGTATCAAGTATGCTGGTCTGCCTTGGGAGCTTGGCCTTGCCGAAACTCACCAGACTTTGGTGCTGAACGACCTTCGAGGCCGAGTTACTGTCCAGACAGACGGTCAAATTCGAACCGGTCGGGACGTCGCCATCGCTTGTCTTCTCGGCGCTGAAGAGTGGGGCTTTGCTACCACTCCTCTTATCGCCCTTGGCTGTATCATGATGCGCAAGTGTCACTTGAACACTTGCCCTGTCGGTATCGCTACTCAGGACCCTGAACTTCGAGAGAAGTTTGCCGGTCAGCCCGAGGCTGTCATCAACTTCTTCTATTACTTGGCTGAAGAGCTACGAAGCATCATGGCCAAGCTGGGAATCCGGACTATCAACGAGATGGTCGGTCGATCCGATCTGCTCCGCGTCGATGACAGTCTGCGTACCCCCAAGACTGCCCAGCTCGATCTCTCGGCGCTTCTCAAGCCTGCTCACGAGATGCGACCTGGCGCTGCCACCTACAAGGTTCGACAGCAGGACCACAAGCTTTACGTTCGACTTGACAACAAGTTTATCGACGAGGCTGAGCCTGCTCTTACCCAGGGCTTGCCCGTTTCCATTGAATGCGACGTAGTCAACACCGACCGTGCCCTTGGTGCCACTCTGTCCTACAAAGTTTCCAAGCTTTACGGCGAGGAGGGGCTCCCCCGCGACACTATTCACATCAACGCCAAGGGCTCAGCCGGTCAGTCCTGCGGAGCCTTCCTTGCACCTGGTATCACGCTCGAGCTTGAGGGAGATGCCAATGACTACGTCGGCAAGGGCCTATCTGGTGGCCGTCTGATCGTGTACCCGCCCAAGGTATCCTCTTTCAAAGCTGAGGAGAACATCATTGTCGGTAACGTCTGCCTGTACGGCGCCACGAGCGGCCATGCTTACTTCCGAGGTGTGGCTGCCGAGCGTTTCGCTGTACGAAACTCCGGAGCCCACGCTGTTGTCGAAGGTTGCGGTGACCACGCCCTCGAGTACATGACCGGCGGAAGGGTTGTCATCCTAGGACCTACCGGGCGAAACTGCGCCGCCGGTATGAGTGGTGGTATCGCCTATGTTCTCGACATGAACCGCGATTTCCACAGCAAGTGCAACGCCGAGATGGTCGAGCTCGGCCCTGTCAAGGACCCTCAGGAGATCGCCGAGCTGCGTAACCTCATTGAGAACCACCGTCACTACACTGGTTCGGCTGTTGCCGATCACGTCCTGCACGACTTCCACCATCTTTTGCCGCGCTTCGTCAGAGTTATGCCTTACGATTACAAGCGCGTGCTCGAGGAAGAGGCTGCCAAGGCTGCGGTTGAGAAGAAGCGATCCAGCCATGTCGATTTGCTCGGGACCCTTTCCCGTCACGGAAGCCAGGTCGATGTCTCTATTTCGGAGGACGAGCCCAAGGACAACGCGGCCGACAACGTCCGAGAGATCCCCGCCGCCAAGCCTGTCGAGCCAGCTCTTGTGGATGTCGAGGACTCCATGGTCGACGACGAGACTGCCAAAGCGAGGCTTAACAAGCTTGACAAGACTCGAGGTTTCATGAAATACAAGCGTCTGGGCGAACACTACCGAACCCCAGCCAAGCGAGTCAAGGACTACAAGGAACTCTCCACCCGACTCAGCGAGGCCGAGCTCAAGTATCAGACGGCTCGATGCATGGACTGCGGTGTACCTTTCTGTCAGGGCGACACGGGCTGCCCTATCTCGAATATCATTCCCAAATGGAATGACTTGGTCTTCAAGGGCCAGTGGCTGGATGCTCTCAATCGATTGCTGATGACCAACAACTTCCCCGAGTTCACTGGTCGTGTCTGCCCCGCTCCTTGCGAAGGTGCCTGCGTGCTTGGCATCACCGAGCAGCCTGTGGGCATCAAGTCGATTGAGTGCGCCATCATCGACAAGGGTTTCGAGGAGGGATGGCTGGTCCCGCAACCACCAAAGACGCGGACCGGAAAAACTATCGCCGTCGTTGGATCTGGTCCGGCTGGTCTAGCTTGTGCCGACCAGCTGAACAAGGCAGGACACTCGGTCACTGTATACGAGCGAGCTGACCGAGTCGGTGGCTTGCTTATGTACGGTATTCCCAACATGAAGCTGGACAAGGGCGTCGTTCAGCGACGTGTCGATCTCATGGCCGCTGAAGGCGTCGAATTCATCACCAGCACTTACGTTGGTCGTGATGTTGACCCTAAGCAGCTCCACGCGCAGACGGATGCGATTGTTTACGCCGTTGGTGCTACATGGCCTCGAGACCTCAAGGTGCCTGGCAGAGAGGCGGACGGTGTGCACTTTGCCATGGACTTCCTCGCCCCCAACACCAAGTCGCTTCTGGACTCTGGTCTCCAAGATGGCCACTACCTGAGCGCCAAGGGCAAGGACGTCATTGTCATTGGCGGTGGTGACACCGGTTGCGATGCTCAGGCCACTGCGCTTCGACACGGAGCCAAGAGCATCGTCAACTTTGAGTTGCTCCCCCAGCCACCGAACGAGCGAGCCAAGGGCAACCCTTGGCCACAATTCCCCCGAGTGTTCAAGGTGGACTACGGCCATGCCGAAGTTGCCGCTCAGTGGGGAAGCGACCCTCGAGAGTACTGCATCTCCACCACTTCGTTTGAGAAGGATGCGGACGGCAAGCTGGTTGCCCTGAACACGATCAAGGTCAACTGGGAGCTGGACGCCTCGGGCAAGTGGCAGATGAACAAGATCCCCGGATCCGAGAAGCGATGGCCATGCGATCTTTGCCTGCTCTCGCTCGGTTTCCTTGGCCCCGAGAACGATGCGGTCACTGCGCTGGGCCTGGAGCAGGACGGCCGTTCGAACATCAAGGCAGACGACCAGCGGGGCAAGTCTCCGTACAAGACCAACGTCGAGCGGGTTTACACGGCCGGCGACTGCCGTCGCGGCCAGTCGCTCATTGTCTGGGGCATCCAGGAAGGACGCGCCGCAGCGGCGCAGGTCGACTCGGACCTGATGGGCAACACGCGCCTCGCCTGGGCCGGCTCCATCAAGAAGCGCGATTTCCTCCCCACCGGCGTCGAGAAGACGCGCATCGGCGTCAGTGTCTAAGCCTCCCTCCCCTACCATTCTTCCACCACACTACCACTACCACACTGTGCGCTTCTGTCTATTCTGCCCGGTATCATTGCTCGGACCCGACCCCTGAGGCGGCCTACGTCTTGTATATACATAGCGTGCGTTCGGATCCGTTCCTTATGGCTTACCCACAACGATGCAGGTTGCACTGCTTGTGTGTGGCAGTGCGGGACAGGACAGCGAGCGACAGGAGGAGGATGCATTGCGCGATACGGCTAGAACTGGATCAGGGGGGCTTCGGGGGCGGTGGGGTGCCAGGACGCGGCGGGTGCGGCGGTGGGGGCGGGGGCGAGCGGATTGTCGGGGTGGGGAGCGGCGGGGAAGAGGGGCAGGGTGGGGTTGGATGGTGGGTTGGCGGGCGCGGAGGCGGGGGCGGGGGTGGGGGAGGGTTGGGGCGCGACTGCTTGGATGGGGACTGTGTTCCAGCCGTTGGCGTGCGGGTGGGTGGGGCTGGCGGGGGCGGGGGCGGGCTGGACGGCGGGGGCTGCTGGGGTGTGCGCGTGCGGCGTCTCCTGCCGCGCCTCGTCCTCGCCCGCGCCTGACCCCTGCACTTGCGCTGGCTGCTGCGCGGACGAGTACGTCTGTGGCGGTGGCGGCCCTGTGCTCGGCTGCGCGTACGTCGCCGCTTCGGCATACCCTTGCGAATAGCCACCGTTCACCTGCGCATAGCCGTAATGCGCCGGCGCAGCGTGGTGCGCATACGGCGCATGTGCAGCCGCCCCCGGCTCGGCACCATAAGGGCTGCTGACGGCAGAGTGCCCCTGATGCGCACCGAGCGTGTACGGCGCAGTCATGTAGCCCCCAGACCCATGCGTCGGCACCATCCCATAGCCCCCCTGCTGATCGTGAGCGGGCATGGGCGACCCAACCGCACCAGCCTGCCCGTGCGCCCCAGCCAGATACGCATCCTGCTGGTACTGCCCGGGCGTACTCGATCCCGTGTGATGCGGGGCGGCATAATGCGGGGGCGCGTGCGACTGTGGCTGCTGGACGGGCGGGTATAACGAAGATGCTGGCGCCGCCGGAGCATGCGAACGAGCCGGCACCTCATAAGCGTAGCCATACGGTTGGCCCTGAGGTGGAGCGTGGGCGGACAGATAGCTGTTCTGGCCGTACACCGCAGGACGCGACATTTGCGCGTCGAGCAAACGATCGTACAGCTTAACGGCTTCTGTCAGCTTGTCGTGCATCGAGACAAGCACGTCGTGGCGGCGGTGGCCCTCATCCAGATTCCGCGCCATCCTAGGCCGAGACGCCGAGGCTTTCTCCAGCAATGCCTGCGCTTGCTGACTGGGTGCAGCACCCACAACACCGCTGCGTTGATTGTGCGCGTGCTGCGCTTGCATCGTCTGTGAAAAGGTCAGAATATTGTCGACATCCTGCGGCGCCAGGTCCAACGACGGCGGCAGCGGTAAATATGCGTCGCTTTTGGCGACAGACGAAGGCGTAGCACCGGGACCGGTGGCCGACGCCTCGGACAGGCCATCGGGGGCGCTTGGCTGGGGGGGAGCCCAGTCACGCAAGCTGGCAGCAATGGCGGCAGCAAGATCAGGATCGTCGTCGGCGTCGGTCCCCTCCAGAATCCTGCCGTTGGACTGACGTTCAGTCGATTGCGATACGGCAGGCTGGCTCGGACTGGAGTAAGCCTGGGGGCGTGAAGTTGCTGCAGCATCACCGCCGGCGGCTTCGAGCGAAAGCTTGATCGCCAGAGCCATGTCTTCTTCTTCCTTCTGGCGGGTGGTACGCTTCGAAGTGCCCCCAAGCGTGGAGGAACGCTGATGCGAAGCGGACGCACTGCGGCCCGACGGAAGAGGCTTTGAAGTGGACGCAGAACCGGCGCTCTTGGAGCGCGAAAGCTTGGCTGCGTTTCTTGGGGGCCCTTTCCGCGCAAAACAGCCGTCGCAGACGCGCACATCCTGTCCTATGCCGAACCAGGGTAAGGCCATGGTATGGCTGGAGCATTGCTGACAAAAGACATTGCCGCAATTGCGACAGTGGTGCTTGCGGTTGAAGGTGGTGAAACCGGTGCGACAGCGCATGCATACATCGCCGTCTACCCATTCGGGCGCCGTCAAGGTTTCGACCAGGGCAGCTGAGGCGGAAGCGTGAGGATCCACAGGGGGAAACTCAAACGCATCGTCCACCTTGAGCTGCTTGTAGACATCGTTAATGTAACCCATCTGCCCTGGTTTGGCCTCAGCGATCTGCGCCCAGTTCTGGATCAGACCAAGCGCCTTGGCCTTGACATCATGATTGACGCCGGAAGGGTTTCTTAGTACAGAAACGAGGTTGTCCATAAACTCTCTCGAAGCCACTTCCTGAAGAAAGTGATCTCCGCCGTTCTTTATGCAAATGTCTGTGAGACCGAGGGCAAGAAGCACGACATTGGGATTCTTGTGACTGACACGCCGCTTGATGACCTGCATCGCCTGCTTCGCAGAGACCTGCTTGGCGCGGACTTGGTCGCAGATATCCAAATTGAGTGCGATGTCTTCCGATCCTACCGGCAAAAGCTCAGAAGTGGCCTTCTCCACTTGTTCGGTGAAGGCGTCCGCGCCCCACGCCGACCAAAGAGCAGACATGGTGGCCTACAATGCAACGGACAAGCTGAACAGGAAGAGGATGCGCAGCACTGAGCTTGGAGAAGAGATCGGTTGGTGCAATGTGTGGCGAGGTGATACGAGGTCCAGCCCTACGCTGTTGCGGCACCCTGCGGTTGTCGTGAGGGCGCGGTTGGAATTAGCGCATTGGTATGCTGACAAAGCAACGGCGCGCTGCTGGCGGTGCTGCGTCGGAGAGGAAACGGTGCAGAGGTGGAAGCAGATGATACGGTGCAGAGGTAGAAGCAGATCGAATGGTGGCGGTCAAGATCAGCTCGAGGTGCAACGTGGAGGCGGGGAGCGTTGGCAGGACTGAGCCTGATTACACAGTTGCTACTGCGCACTGACGGAGAGATTCACATAGATTAAGTGGCAGCTGCGTCCACCTTCGCCGGCTCTAAGCGCACAAATGTAGTTGCACCTTCGACTCGGTATTGAACTTACTCCCTGCGAGTACCGCTGAGTTGGCTGACGGGCGTTAACTATTATTCTACTGCTACGGCCTTCGGTTGATCGGCCAAGTTCACGTTAACGCACGTACAACTTCGACGTAACGTACTGCCTCTCGAACCGACTTAACAACAGCAGCGCGCCTATCAGTGACGATTTCCTCTCGATCACCTTTTCCGAAATCGAATGACATACCCGGAATGCTAACAGATCAACGGTAAGTCGATTTTCAGAGGTTGGATTTTGTAACATGATATGGTTAAGAAGAAGTGTAGTCGTTATATTTTCCTTGCTGATATGGCGTCGATTTTGTGTAGTCATTGCATATTTTTGGTTACAGAACGAGGAAATAGGATAGCCAAATTGTACTCGACTATGTTATATGCCGTCAAAGGCAAGTACTCGAGGACTTGAGCTGTGTCGTTCGTCGCTACAATCTTCAGCTAGGTGACAGGCGAAGAAGCAGAGAGAGCTCAGCAGACCGCGCTCTCCGCAAGCAATCAGCGCTCAGCGTTCATCGCTCACTGCTCAGCGCCTCATCAACTCCTCGCCATCGTCGCCATCCACGCCCTTCTCGACGCTCACCACCTTTCTGTGTCCGTCACCTCCCATCTTCCTTCGGGTGCATCATCTCCTCTGATCACCTTCCTCGTTCCTTACCGATCCGGCTCTGTTCCGCTCTGTTCTTCTATCGTCTCGCCACAGCCCATCCGGCAGCGCCTCACCCCATCCTGGGTTTCTGGCAGTCTCAGCCCATCGTCGACTTGCTCCTTGATTGGCATTCCGTGTGCCGTGCATTCGCCATCTTGTGCCGGTAACAGCCATCATCATCACAGGCTAGCCACCGGACTGCTTTCTTAGCAGCATCTTCGCCTTGGTCGCGCTCACCTACCACAGCAAACTCATCAGCAGCATTCAGCAAGCCGTCGAGCCATTTTTTCTCCAGACCGTGGTTGACACCGTGTTCTAGGCCCGAACAGAGGCCACCGGAGGGACAAGTCGCTCGGCTCCACATTCCTTCTCTTCGCCCGTAGGATACTAGATAGTGTTTCGCGGCAAGCGAGCCAGTCGACGATCTAGGGCCTAGGCTCGGTGGCGGTCTTCACGAAAACTTTTTTCTTTTCGTGCTGTGCATTGCCCTAGAGTTTTACCCTTTTGCCAGCATAGACACTCGTGGTCTTCAAGCACGTTTGCCGCTTGCCGCAAAGACCGTAGTCGATTCGGCCTGATTTATCGTCCGCCAAGATGAGTGCTCAAGCAGGCCAGTCGTTCGCTCATTCCACTGCACCTATTCGCCCTGTGCGCGAGGTGCAGTTTGGTATCTTGAGCCCGGAAGAGATTGTAGGTATCCACAGCAGACCGTTGGCCATCCTCATCCATCCCTGATTTGACAGAGATGCGTCACGGATGCTGACACTACGTGTTCTTACCGTCCATCTCTTCTCACTTCAACCTGGATGTGTGCGCTCTCTTCGTCTGACCACTCTCCTTTCCTCTTGCCATTTGTGCCTCTACGCGCCGACTGAATCGCTGCTCATCAATCAGAGAGCCCTTTCGGTTTGCAAAATCGAAGTACCCGAAGTCAAGGATGAGGCGGGCAAACCAAGGATCGGTGGGCTGTCCGATCCACGTCTCGGTACCCTTGACCGCAACTACAAGTGCCAGACTTGTGGTGAAGGTCACCAGGAATGTCCCGGTCATTTCGGTCATATTGACCTTGCCAAGCCCGTATATCATATCGGATATCTTGGCAAGGTCAAGAAGATCTTGGAATGTGTCTGCTTCCATTGCGGCAAATTGAAGGCTGATGTCGTACGTACTTCTGGCTTCGTCGCCCCGCCCGCTAGCATCATCGTCTGACATTTGTTCCTTCCCGTTTTGTCTTCTGGACCGGCCTACTCTGTAGTTGACGGATCCTGTCTTCGACCAGATCATCAAGGCGACACGTGGCAGCCGCAAGCGTCGCTTTCAGCGAGTATGGGAGTATTGCTCAAAGAAGATGATTTGCGAGGCCGACGATCCCAAAGACGAGGATGAGATGGGTTTCGAGGAGCAGGCCAAGCCCGGTCACGGAGGTTGTGGGAGGATTCAGCCCAACATCCGTCGAGAAGGTCTCAAGCTCTTTACCCAGTGGAAGAAGGGAAAGGGCGAGGATGAAGACGGCGAAGAAAGCGCCATTGCACAGCCAGAGAAGCGGCCCCTTCCAGCGTCCGAAGCACATACCATCCTGAAAAAGATGACTAGCGAAGACATTTCCATGTTGGGTCTCTCAGAAGAAAACGCGAGGCCTGACTGGATGATCATCACAGTTCTACCTGTCCCTCCACCCCCCGTTCGACCGTCCGTTATGGACGGAGGAGAAGATGATCTGACCTACAAGCTTGCCGACGTGATCCGAGCCAACGCCACACTGAGAAAGATGGAGCAGGAAGGCACCCCGGCCCACATTCTTGCCGACTTTGAGCAGCTGCTGCAGTTCCACTGCGCTACCTTTATGGATAATGACATTGCTGGTCAACCCCAAGCCATGCAGTCAAGTGGCCGACCTATCAAGTCTATCAGAGCGCGTCTGAAGGGTAAGGAGGGTCGTCTCCGAGGTAACTTGATGGGGAAACGTGTCAATTTCTCCGCACGAACAGTTATCACCGGTGATCCTCTTCTCGAGCTCGACGAAGTCGGTGTGCCCAAGTCCATTGCCCGTAACCTCACATATCCCGAACGGGTCACACCTTACAACCGAGCCTGGCTTTCTGAACTGGTTCGCAACGGACCCAACGACTATCCGGGTGCCAAGTACGTTATTCGAGACACTGGCGAGCGTATCGATCTCAAGTACAACAGGCGAAGCGATATGGCTTTACAGCCGGGTTGGATTGTTGAGCGTCACCTCAAGGACGGCGACTACATTCTCTTTAATCGTCAGCCGTCGCTTCACAAGATGTCCATGATGTCCCACAGGATCAAATTGATGGACTATTCTACTTTCCGGCTCAACTTGAGTGTCACGCCGCCATACAATGCCGACTTCGACGGCGACGAGATGAATCTGCACGTGCCTCAGAGCGAAGAAACACGAGCTGAACTCTCTCAAATTGCCTGGGTGCCTAGGCAGATTGTCTCTCCGCAGGCCAACAAGCCAGTGATGGGTATCGTGCAAGACACACTTTGCGGTATTCGAAAGTTTTCGCTCCGAGACTGCCTCCTCGACTTTCATCAAGTGCAGCAGATTTTGCTTTGGGTCGCAGACTGGGACGGTGTTGTCCCTATGCCTTGCATCCTAAAGCCGAAGCCGTACTGGTCGGGCAAACAAATTTTGTCCATGTGCATCCCGAAGGGTATCAACGTCTTTTTGGATAAGGATAAGGGTCTCAAAAACAACTTTCTCAAAGACGAAGGTGTTTACATTGAAAACGGAGAGATCATGTACGGCATTATCAACAAGAAGGTTGTTGGTGCTTCCGCCGGAGGTCTTATCCACATCATCTTCCGAGAGAAAGGTCCGGTTGTCTGTAAGCGGTTCTTTTCTGGAGTTCAGCGTGTCGTCAATTTCTGGCTTCTGCATAACGGTTTCTCTATCGGTATTGGCGACACTGTGGCGGACAAGGCCACTACAGACAGTATCAACCAGACGATTGCGGCCGCCAAATCGGCTGTCATGGACTACATCAAGTACGCTCGTCACGACTGGCTGAAAGTGGAAGCCGGCATGACTCTGCGAGAGTCTTTCGAGGCCAACGTTAACAGAGTTCTCAATCAGGCTCGAGACGACGTTGGCAACCACGCCGAGACGAGTTTGCCTGACTTCAACAATGTTAAGCAGATGGTCGTATCCGGATCGAAGGGTTCTTTCATCAATATCTCGCAGATGTCAGCCTGTGTCGGTCAACAGTCTGTTGAGGGTAAGCGAATTCCCTTCGGCTTCCGACACCGAAGCTTGCCTCACTTTACCAAGGATGACTTCACTCCGGAGAGCCGAGGTTTCGTGGAAAACTCGTATCTGCGAGGCCTCACCGCCCAGGAATTCTTCTTCCACGCTATGGCTGGTCGCGAAGGTCTCATTGACACGGCTGTTAAAACCGCAGAGACTGGTTATATCCAGCGTCGGTTGGTCAAGGCCTTGGAAGATGTCATGGTCTGCTATGATGGTACCGTTCGGAACTCGACTAACAACGTCATTCAATTCGCTTATGGCGAAGACGGTATTGACGGAGCTCAAGTTGAGACGCAGACGCTATTGACCCTAAAGCTCAACGACGCTGATTTCCGTCACATGTTCCGTGTCGATCTGCACGTTGGTGGCTTTAAGAAGGGCACCTTGCGGCCCGGTCTCGGCGATTGGTCCCAAGAACTGCAAGATCTCCTTGATGAGGAGTTTGCTCAGCTGGAGGATGACCGCTGGCTGTTGCGAAACGAGATCTTCCAATCTGACCAGGTGCAAGTACGTCTACCGATGAACGTTGCCCGTCTCGTCCTCAACGCCCAGCAAATCTTTCACATTGATCCCCGCAAGCCAAGCGACTTACCTCCTAGTGAGATTGTCCTTGGCCTACGACGAGTCCTAGATCGTCTCGTTGTCATCAGAGGTGACGACCCGATCAGTCGAGAAGCACAACTCAACGCTACGTTGCTGTTTAAGATCCACCTGCGGTCTTACATGTGCTCAAAGATGGTGATCGAGCAGCACCATATCAACAAGGAGGCCTGGGAGTGGATTTTAGGCGAGATCGAAGGACAATTTGCCAGGTCCGTCGCCAATCCGGGAGAGATGTGCGGTACTCTGGCTGCGCAGAGTATTGGAGAGCCGGCGACCCAGATGACGCTCAACACTTTCCATTATGCTGGTGTGTCGAGTAAAAACGTCACCCTCGGTGTACCGCGACTGAAGGAGATCATCAACTGCGCCGAGAATATCAAGACACCCTCTGTTACAGTCTATCTGACCGAGGCGTACAGCCAAGCGCAAGAGTCTGCTAAGGTCATTCAGACCGCTCTGGCGCACACTACTCTGCAGACAGTTACGTCGGCCGTCGAGGTGCACTATGATCCCGACCCCTCCGCAACTGTCATCGAGGAGGACAAGGACTTCGTGGAAGCCTTCTTTGCCATTCCTGACGAAGAGGTGGAAGCCAGCCTCGAGCGTCAGTCCCCCTGGCTTTTGCGCCTCGAACTTGACCGTGCCCAGATGCTGGACAAGAATCTGACGATGGCGGAAGTGGCATCCAAGATCAGCGCCATGTTTGGTCAAGACATCTTTGTCATGCACTCGGAAGACAACGCCGAGCAGCTTGTCTTGCGAATTCGGGTGGTTGACAATGACCCCGAAAAAGAGGCTCAAGGGGAAGAGGAGATCTTCCTCAAAAATCTGGCCTCACAGATGCTGGCCGAAATTGATCTGAAGGGTATCAAAGGGATCAAAAAGGTTTATATTGTCCAACAGGATAACAAGACACGAAAAGTTGACCCCATCACAGGTAATTGGGGAACGGTATCGGAGTGGGTGCTGGAAACAGATGGAAGCAATCTGTCTGAAGTGCTGGCAGTCGAGGGCGTGGATGCTGTTCGAACCAGCTGCAACAACCCAGTGGAGATCTTCCGAGTTTTCGGTATTGAAGCCGCTCGAAACTCGCTACTCCGAGAGACACGTGCTGTCATCGAGTTTGACGGTTCCTACGTCAACTACCGTCACTTGGCATTGCTCTGTGACATTATGACAAGTCAGGGCGCCTTGATGGCTATCACAAGGCACGGTATCAACCGGACCAACCAGGGTGCTCTTATGCGATGTACCTTTGAAGAGACGGTCGAGCTGCTGATCGAGGCGGCCGCCATGGGCGATGTCGACGATTGCAAGGGTGTAGCCCAAAATGTTCTGCTGGGTCAGATGGCGCCCATGGGTACGGGTGCCTTTGACCTGAACCTGGACTTGGACATGCTCAAGGACACTATCGTAAACCATGCTCTGCCTTACGACACCCTGCTGCATTCCCGAAATGCTGATGTGGTGGGTGGTAAGACTCCAGGGGCCATGACGCCGTACGATTCGAGTTCGCCAGCTTCGGACGATGCATTCCGGGTACACGAGCAAGCCATGTTCAGTCCGCTGGCGCAGGCCGGCGGCGACGAGGGAGGTTACAGCGATTACCTCAGCGCAGGCCAGAGTCCGATGCGAACGCCGCTCGGTGCTCAGAGTCCTGCTGGCTACGGCTTCTCCCCGGTGTCGCCGGGTTACGTTCCCACGTCGCCTGGATATGCGACGAGTCCTGCCGGTGCGCTGGGCGCGATGAGCCCCTGGACGAATGGCATGGGCGCCACCTCGCCTGCTTACAGTCCCACTTCGCCGAGAATCTTTGGTGGTGCAACTAGCCCGTCGTACTCTCCGACGTCGCCGAGTTACAGCCCTGCTTCGCCGAATTACTCGCCTTCGAGCCCTGCAGGCGCTGGTTATTCGCCGACAAGCCCACGCATGAGCCCCACCAGCCCCGTTGGACGGTACGGAGCTGCGACGAGCCCACAGTACTCGCCCGCTTCGCCCAAGTTTTCACCGACGAGCCCCAACTACAGTCCGGCCAGCCCTGCCTATACACCGACTTCGCCCGTCTACTCTCCCACCTCGCCTGCGATGGCCGGGGCGCGTGGCGGCAAGGGCTTCAGTCCGGCCTCGCCAGCCTACTCGCCGACGTCGCCGCAGTACTCGCCCGCCTCGCCCGCCTTTTCGCCCTCTTCGCCACAGTATTCGCCCGCTTCGCCGCAGTACTCGCCCACATCTCCGCAATACTCGCCCACCAGCCCAGCGATGGGAGGTGCCACGAGCCCCGCAGCCGGACCGGGCGGAGCGGCCTCGCCTCGCCGAAGCCGCATGTCGAACAAACCGGCTTGGCAGCGCTAGTATGCCATCCCCGCCTCTCCGCTGCTATGGCGTCGGCGCGCTCCCATCGGGATCTCGTCGGCCATGTTGGCTTGGCTCACTGATCAAGAGCTACTGTACATGAGGATCCGTGCCTGCTGGACCGCGTCGCTCTTTTCCTTGTCGTTCACCAAACAATCACCAAAAACATCGCAGCATCAACTACATCTCGACGCTGGCCCGCTAGTTTAGCGGACGGCCTCGAGGACAAATAACAAAAGATCTTGAATCACCCTTACCCATGTCCATCCATATGTATACTAATAAAACACTCTGAGCCGTGGCCAGCGGCGGTAGGCCTCGCACCTCGCGCCTCGTATCTGCCTCGGGATGAAAGCGGCTCCTTTCTCGGACAGCGCGTGCGATCTCGTCTGGCGTGTGCCAAGGCGATCAGCCGAAGAGGTCGAGCGCGTTCTCGATGCAGTCTGTGCAAGGCCAAGGGACGATGTGGCATGGGTTAGCTGTGCCGGCGTGGGTGGCGGGTTGGTGGGGTGGGGGGACTTACACTCGATGGTCATGGCCTTGCCGCCCATGTGGGCAAACTCGTGAGCTGGGTCGGGGGAGCGCATGAGGGTGGGGCCGAAGACGACGCCGAGGTTGCGAGCGTTCATGCGGTTGTCTGCGGCGCGCAGCTGGACGCGATGGAGGTGGAGGACGAGGTGGCGGAGGGTGTGGCGGTGCTGGCGGGGGAGACGGGCGAGGAGGTCTTTGATCTGCTCGGCGCGGCGCGGCGCGTCCGGCTTGGCCTCGCCGAGGCGGATCAGGTCGTCGTAGAGCTCGAAGGTGAGCAGCGGGGTGGGCAGCTCGCGGAAGTAGTTCTTCAGGACGCTGGTGACGGCCGAGATGTCGTTGAAGCGGTCGGTGTCCTGCAGATCAAAGGCGCCGCGCTGGTCGAAGAGCTGGGTGATGACTTTGAGCTGCGACGTGCCGCCGGACTTGCGGTAGATGCCCTCGTAGTCCATGCCCAGTGCCTCGACCGCCTGGATGCACTTTTCCACAATCAGCGGCACGTCGCGCGCCTCGTGCTGCGCCTGCTCGACCAGCTCGCGCCCGAACATGGACCGCGCATTCACCTCGACGCCCGGCGCGTCCGCCCGGCTGTACGGCTGGTTGCACGAGAGCGGCAGGCTGGCAAGACACTTTATGTGACAGACGTGCGCGCACAGCGCACACCGCATCTCCGACTGTCCCCACATGTTCTTCTGGCACGCCAGACACCGCGTCGGCCGCAGTACGTTGAACGGCTGGAAGAGATGCTCGCGCACCACCAGGTCGTGCGACGTCGCCCGCGCCATCCCCACCGCGCCCGACGCCACGCCACCGCTCCCACTCTTGGGCGGCACAGGAGGGACCTGCCCCGACTGGCTGCCGGAGAGCATGTGGTTGCGGCTGGTCTCGGAGAGCTTGGGCTTCATCCACTTGAATTTCTTCACCACCGGCGCCGGCTCGATCTTGCCCGGCTTGATCACCTGCTGCACGACAGTCCCCAGCAGCGCTGCGTCCGCGCCCGCGCCGACGTCGTGCGACGAGATCGAGGGGCTCGCCCCGCCGTACTTGTGCGCCTGCTTGCTGCGCGAGCCAAAGCCAAAGCTGGCAGCACCCTTGGACGAGTGCGGCGGCAAATCCTTCTGGTCGTGTGGCAAGGGCGGGAGCTGGTTGCGCGACTGCGAAGCCACCTCGAGATTACGGTTGAGCCGGCTCAGGATCGTATTCAACTCTTCGTTCTTGGCGTTGAGACTCTGCGCCTCCTCGAGGAAGAGCTCTTTGGATTGCTTCAGCTCCTCGACCTCGATCAGCAGCGAGTCGCGCTCCATGGTCAGCTCATCAATCTCTTGGCGGTAGCGCGCTTTGACCGCTTCGAGCCGGTCGGCGAGCTTCTCGGTGAGCGCCACGTCACTGGCGCTCGACGGCGAGAGCCTAGCTTTTGTCGTGGCGGACGAGCCATCCTGCACAGCCAGTAGCTCGGCAACCTCGGCCACCGTCATGTCGCGCTCTACTGTCAGCTTGGCGAGGTCACGCTCCATGCCCTGCAGCGAAGCCTTGACATCGCGCGAGCGCCTCTCGAGATTCTCCTTTTGACGCTTCTCGAAATTGTCGTTGGTGAGCTTGAGGGCCTGCTCGGCAAGCTGCCCTCGGAGCCGCGCCATCTCGAGCTCGGCTTCGTGACGCGCATTGACCTCGTGCTCAAACTCTTCCTTGGCCATGGAGAAGCCATGCGCGGCCTGCTGGCTCGCCCTCCGGATGCGGTCGTACTTGTTCTGCAGCGTCTCCATGCGCTGCCTGGTCTGCTCGAGCTCGTGCAGAACGGTTTCGATAAAGGTGGTGTCCATGCTGACCTGGCCGTCGCGCGCTTGCTGCATCGAGGCACGCATCTTGGAGGAGACTAGGTTGAGCGAACCTACAGAGGCCCTGCGCTCTTCGTTGAGCACCTCCTCGTCGCTCTCTGCTGCTGCTCCGCGTGCAAGGTTGGAAGCATCTGAGTCTTTCGTATCCGGCTCCTCGGCGTCAGGAAGGGTTTGCGATGAGGATAGAGAAGCATCCGGTGTCGCTTGCTGGTCCGTCGGCGTGGGTTCCAGCTTGAGGTCGTCGTTCGAGTCGGACTGGCCAAAAGAATCCATCAGATGGAGGAAGTCGGGATCGTAGAACGAGTAGGCCTTGGACAGCCGCGAAGAGGCGGCAGTGGCGCTGTTCAACATGCGCGCCGAAGGAGTTAGGCTCGGACTGCCGTTGGCTGCTTGGCGTTGGGGTGATGTCAGGTGGGTATCGTCTTGTGGTGGTTGCAGCCGCGCGCCATCTTGGTCAAAGGCAGGCACGGAAGCAGGTGGGGAGGAAGCGGTCGCATCCAGATCGAGTGGCTGCTTGCGAGGGGAGGAAGGCTCGGAGGAGGCTTGGTGTGAATCCAATAACGGTTCCGAGGAGGAGAGCTTGTCGGACGGACTGGCAGGCTCTACGTCTGGTGCGTCGGAAGGTAGGCCGACTGGCTTCTTTCTAGGCGACAAAGCGGCGGTGGCACTGTCGCCACGCGGGAGGCTGTCGACGGAATGGGAGGGAAGATAGATCTGCGAGTGTCTGTGCTTGTGGGTGTCGCGGACGTCTAGCTTGGAGGAGGAGGCAGTGACGGGGCTTCTCGCTTCTCGCGAGGGCGGTGGGGGCGCATGCATGGGACGTTTGGCGCCAGACGAACCAGGCCTGGGCGTGGCAGCGGCCGGGTTGCTCGCCCAGGGAGAGAGAGAGGAGTTGGAAGCTGCGGTACCAGCGTTCGGGGTAGAGGGGCCGGAGGAGGTGGAGGGTGGTTTGGGCGGCAAGGCTGGTGTGCCGGCTGGAGAGGAAGAGTGAGAGGCGGGGTCGGGACGGTCTTGGCGGGGGGCAGTGGAGAGGTCGGGGGATGGGATGGCTTTGGAATCTGGTCCCTGGGCGTCTCTGAGCTGGTTTCCTCTGCGTGCCTTTGCGCGCTTCTGTTCTGCATGCTTGCGACTACGAGCGACGCGGTCGTTGTGACACTTCATACAGTAGATGCCTTGGCTGGTTTTGGCAAAGATGAGCTCCTCGATTTTGGAGTCGCACGATCTGCAGGTGAAACAGGAGGCGTGATAGGATTCGTCGCCGGTCATGATGGCCTCCTCCATGATGGGGAGACCGCAGATGTTGCACGAGTAATTGCACTCGCCGCAGATGGGATGCCCGTCGGAGAGGAGGAGGATGTCATCGCGCTCTGTGCTGACACGATTCTTGCATTTGGCGCATCGAAAGCACTCAAGATGCCAGAGTTTGGTTGCGAACTGGATCACTCCCTCCTCCACGCTTTCTTCGTCGATGAGACGGCCACAGCCTCCACAATAGGCCTCGGGAAGCTCTTCATCAAGGTCTTGCGGAGCGGTGGTGTCGACTTCTGCCGAGGCAGCGAGCGGGTCGGCGCGGACGCCTTGTTCGTGAAGTAAGGCAGGCATAGTTGCCCAAGCGCGGACAATAAAGAGATGCCTAGTGACGGTGCTGATAAAAAGGGATGCCTAGTGACGGTGCTGATAAAAAGAGATGCCTAGTGACGGTGCTGGCACAGAAGAGAGGCGCAGTGACGGTGCTGGTATAGAAGAGCGGCGCAGTCACAAAGAGATGACTACGCAGTCGCAGAGAGATGGCTACGCAGTCGCAGAGAGATGGCTACGCAGTCGCAGAGAGATGGCTACGCAGTCGCAGAGAGATGGCTAGTGACGAGGCTGACACGCTGGCTTGGCGGTTTGGCTGACGGGCGGAGAGAGAAAGGAGAGCGCTGCTGCGGTGGGCCATGGACGGGAATACGGGCCGGGTGGGTATAGCTGTGGAGGGGGGGCGCAACAAGGCAACGCAAGACACCGCGTAGCGTGATAGCGTGATAGCGTATACGGTGGCAACCGGTATCAAAGGTTGTGGGGAGAAGGAGGGCGGCAAGATGAAACGGCACGAGGCAAAGTCAGCCTATCGTCGAATCGCAAAGTAAAACGGCCGATACAGAAACGTCTCTCACACATGCTTCCCTTCCCAGTCCCGTCACAGCGGCAGTCACAGTGGCAGTTCACAACGGCAGTCCAACAGTTGCCCTTGCAGTCACACTACGTTGCAAGCCACAAGGGGCAAGTGAGGGTTCCCCAACCAGCCCCACCACCAACACCACCAACCGCCACCAACCGCCCAAATTAGCACCACGCAACGCTCACCTCTCTTTTGGTCTGTCGCTTTTCACACTCTCGCTCGTCACTCTCCGACTTGACTTAGAAGCTGGCTTGATCTCGGTCACGGTCGCTGTCTGTCAAGTGTGTCAGTGTGTCGCTGGCTATGGGCATGGATGTGCGAGATCGCGCTGGCTGTGCATTTGTAGGTGTTGGGGTAGTGCTGCGCATTGCGTGCGGTTGGGCTGAGCGTCGAAAAGTCGATTTGGCTCTGGGCGCTATGCCGTGCATGCCATGCTATTGCGATTGTATTTGATTGTGATTGCGCTTGCTTCGTGCTTCGAAAGGGATCGACAGAATCCAGCCTCGACCGCATGCCAACTGCGTCTCGGCTGCCAGCGTCGCGCTCCCCACTTGCCCAGCGGTAAGCAGCAGCCCTGCGAGACGTGCCAGCGAGAGAGAGCCATTGCGCGCGCCATCCTACACCGTCGGTTGGTGAATGGAAAGCCAGTCGCGTATGTTAGATTCGCCATGATGCTGCGCAGTCCACTTGCGACTGTAACTTGCAGGCCATACTGGCAAGCCTGTATCCATCGCCAGTGGTACCATCCTGCGTCACGAAGCACCACGTACCGACTACGGGACAAGGTGGGAGATAGTGTAGCATAGCCAGTCAATGGAGAGAAATATATGTACAAAAGCGCGGGTAAGTGCCGTCGAAGAGGAGAAGGACAAGCATGGCAGCGACGCCGGTGGCCGTTCAGGTACAGCAGCCCGAGGTGGGTCCCGTCTTGGCGGCCGAGTTGACGTTGACGTTGCCTGCCGATGCCGCCGAGGGCGCAGATGGAGATACGGCCGCAGTGTCGATCAGGCGCGCCTTGACCTCGCGTGCCAGGTGGAAGAAGGCCTCCTCTACGTTTGCGTTCGACTTGGCGGAGGTCTCGATGTAGCGGATGCCGAGTTCTTTGGCAAGCTCCTCGCCCTGCTCGGTGGTCACCGCGCGCTTCTCCTCCCAGTCCGACTTGTTGCCGATCAGGATCTTGGAAACGCCCTCGCTGGCGTGCTGCTCGATATTGGCATGCCACGTCCGCACATTCTCAAACGACTTTTGGTCGGTCACGTCAAAGACGAGCAAGATGCCCATCGCACCGCGGTAGTACGCAGTGGTGATCGTGCGGAACCTCTCCTGTCCGGCCGTGTCCCAGATCTGCAGCTTGATCCGCTTTCCATCCAACTCGATCGTCCGGATCTTAAAGTCGATGCCGATCGTTGTGATGAACGACGGCGTCCAGGCATCATCGCAGAAACGCAAAAGCAGGCATGACTTGCCTACACCCGAATCTCCAATCAGCAGCAGCTTGATCAGCAAGTCATAGTGAGGATTCGGCATTTTGCTGATGGCTGCCAACGGCTACCCGTCGCTGTTTGTGCGCGGCAGGCGGAAGGCTGGAAAAGCGGACGGTCGCTAGCTTTGCAACCCGTACGCAAGGCGCCGAGGCGGAGAGAACTATAAGCTGAGAAGGGAGGTGGTTGAGGTTTGAAATCGTGACCGGCGGGCAGGCGGCGTGGCGGATATGGTGATGAGGCGAGCTGCTCCGACATCCTCGCCGTATAGTAAGCGTTTCCGTTGGCTGCCTGGAGTTCAAGCTTGCTCGGCGCCTCGCAAGCCGTGCTCGATTCACTCGGCCGCGTCACCTCTCGTGCGAAAGCGCAGTCCTACCGCCTCCACCATCAAAATGCTCGTAAATCACATTTTGGAGGCATTTTGATGTGATTTCCGTGCCGCACTCACGCTCACACTGCGAGAAGAAAAATTTGGGAAAATGTCAAATCGTGAATTCCATGGCCAAGAGAGCCGCACCGCTTGTCAAGTTCCTCGTCATCGACCTCGACCTTGTCATCGACCTCATCTACTTTATAGTCTGAAGGATTGGTTGCCAGCATGGAGAGAGTGCAGTACCAGCTGGAGCGGTCCGTGCCGCAACTGCAACTGCTCGATGAGCATGCGATCTTTTCCAAGGAGCAGCTGCGCTCGATTACGAGCCAACGCCAGTCGTTTGAAGGCCGGCTGCTGCGGCGTGGGCCTGACAAGAGCGACTTTGTTCGGTATGCCGAGTTCGAGCGCAATCTTGCGACGCTGATCAATGTGCGCGCCCAGCGGCTCGGCCTGGCCAGGTCATTTCACCAGGCCAACGCCGCGTCGCACACCGGCCACATTGTCTCGATCTACGAGCGCCTGGTCCGCAAGTTCAAGTACGACGTCGAGGCGTGGACGCTCTACCTCGACTTTGCCAAGAGCAGAAAGATGCGTGTCGTCACCGGCAGGGTCTATGCCCGCGCCCTCTCGCTTCATCCGACCAACATCCCCCTCTGGCTCTCCGCCGCCTCCCACGAGCTCAACGAGAACTCCTCCACCGCCGCCGCCCGCTCCCTCCTCCAGCGCGCCATCCGGATCAACACCCTCCCGTCCAAGTCGCAGCCGTCGACCACCGCCACTACCGCCGCCACCCCTGCCACCGCCAAGCGCAGCAGTCCACCTGCGACCGACTCTGACTCGCCGAAGCGCGCCAGAACGACGACCGAGGACGCTGCCACCGCAGAAAGCTCGACGCACGCCGTCTCTGGCCCGCCGCAGCTCAAGCTCTCGGACAGGGAGGCAGGCCTGCTGCGTCTCTGGGTCGAGTACATCCGCATGGAGCTCGTCTTTATCGAGCGCCTCCGCAGGCGCTGGCTCGTGCTGGGGCTCGAGTGGGAGACCGACGGCCCCCCCGACGCCAACCCGGCACCCAACCACGGCGAGCCGGCGGCTAACCCCGACGAGACCACCGAAGCGCAGCGGGCAGCGGTGGATCTGGAAGCGGACGCCAAAGCCACGGCGAGCAAGGATGACGAGGCGGAAGAAAACGAGCGCATTCTGCTGGATCAAGTGCCCGCAACCGAAGAGGGGGTCGATGCGGCAGCCATGGACGAGGCCCCAACCAAGTCGAACAACTTTGCGCCGCGGAAGCTGACGAGTATTCCTGCGTCGCAGAGGGCGATCCTGCAGGGGCAGATCCCGCTCTTTCTGATCGGGAGCGCGCTTAGGTCGCTGCCGCCGTCGCTGCACTTTGTTTTGCTGCTGGCGGTGCTGGAGCTGGTGCGCCATTTTCCGTTTGCCGAGGCGGTGGAGGCGGGGGCGGTGCGGGGGGGTGAAGCGCTGCGGGAGCGAGTGGCGGGGGCGGTGTACGCGGTGCTGCTCGAGCGCGGGCGGTGGGGGTGGGAGGGCTTTGCGGCAGCGGCGCTGGCCGCGTCGGTGCGCGGGCTGCGCGAGGGCGGTGCGGCGCTCCTTTCGCCGCGCGAGCAGGCCGAGGCGCGCATTGCCAACGCCGAGGAGATGGAGTCGCACGCGCTGCTCCACCGCGCCAGCCGGCTGCGCACGACTGCGTCCGAGGACTCGGACGCGCTACTCGACCTTGCCGTCTGCGTCGAGGCGGATGCGCGGCACAGTGCCACGTCGGCGCCTCTTGCGGTCCGGCTTGTGCTGCGGCTGGTGGAGGTGGCGTTGGTGGAGCGCGGGGGGCCGTCGGCGTTTGGGCGTCGTCTGGCGCAGGCGGGGGTTTTGCCGGGCGCGGTCCGCGATGCGCTGGCCGTGCTGCGGCCGCTCTGTGTAGCCGCGCCGACCGGCGTGCTGCGCGGCGCCAACGCCAAGGCGCAGTTCTACACGGCGGCGATGCTGCTGGTGGAGATGCTGGCCACACGGGCGCGCTCTGGCATCGACGAGCCCAATCTGCTGCGCTATCTAGACGCAGTGGGTGGCGAGCTGGCCAACGAGGCGCGCGCCGCGGGGCGCGGGGTAGAGACCGCGCCGATGCGGGCTGCCGTCCTGCGCCGCCGCGTCGACCGCGCGCTCGCGCCCGACGCCCCCGCCACTCCGCCGCTCCGCCTTGTCGACGAGCTCAAGAAGGCCACCGCCGCGTTCGCCAGCGACGAGCTCTGGCTCCTCCGTCTCCGCCTCGCCGCCCGTCAGCTCGCACCCGCCGCCCTGCTGGCCGAGTGGCAGAACGGCCTCCGCGCCTGCGCGGCCCCGGCGCCTGACGACCCCCCCGCCCCGCTCGAGACATGTCTCTGGATGCCGTTCCTCGACTGGCTCGACACGCTCGTGCCCCACGCGGTCGCCGCGGACGGATACCGCTGGGCAGTGCGCGAGACGCACGCCGCGCTCGCTCGCCCCGCCGCGGGTCCCGCGCTCACTGCCATCCTCGCCCGCCGCCAGGAAATCCACGATACCGTCGTGGCGCGCTACGCCGCCGACGCCACCGCTGTCCCCTGGCTGCTGAACTCCGCCACGCCGCGCCCTGCCGTCTGGCTCGGCATTGTCGCCGCCCACCCTGGCCTGGCCGACGCGGTGTTTGGTCGCATCCTCCCCAGGACCCCCCCCGCCGACGCGCCCCCGCTCTGGGCAGCCTACCTTGCCCTCCTCGCCCGCAAGGACATCCACGCCGCCCTCGACCACCTCGCCCGCGCCCGCTCCTCCCTTTCCCCCCCCGCCTACCGCGCCGTCGAGGCGCACTGGCAAGACATCTGCCACGCGCTCCCATCCCCCTCCAACACCCCCCCCGCGACTCCCTAACCCATCGTCGCACCGGTTACCGCACAAGCTGGATCGAAACATGGCTGGCACTGGGTGTGCGCGTGGTAGAGCTACAGATGGAGGGCGAGCTGGATGAGGCGGTCGACGTCGAACTGGTCCGGGTGTTTGTGGAAGGCGTGGAGGAGGGCAGTGCAGGCGGCGCCGTCGGGGGTGGCGGCGGGGAGGTAGAAGCGCTGGAGGGTGGTGGCGAGCAGGAGTGCCTGGGTGGGGTCGAGGCGCGCCGGGCGGGCCGGGTCGGCCGCGGGGGTGATTTCGCCGCGCATCAGCACGACGCCGTGCGACTCGGCGAGCTCTGGGTAGAAGCTCAGCACCAGGGCTGGCTCGCTGTACTCCTGCTTCAGCTTGTACTCGGCCAGCGGGGTGAGCAGTGTTGTGGCGGCAGGCGGCGCGGCGGGGGTGGGGGGCAGGAGGGCCCACTGGATAAAGTGCATTTCGTAGGCGCCCTGGGATGCGTCCGCGTCGGGCTCCGCGGGGCGCGGGAGGGGGAGGACAAAGTGCGGGTAGTGCTGGGCGGCGCGGAGCAGGTCGGCGTACTGGGCCGCGGGGACCACCGCGGACAGTTTGTGCTTGAGCGAGTGGTAGCCGGTCCAGAGGTGCGCGACCGTGTCTGTGTCCTGGCTGGCGATCTTGTCCAGGTCCAGAATCTCGCCCAGGGGTTTCAGTGCGCTGTCGCGGGGGGTGGGGGTGTGGGCCGCGCGCTGCTGGATCACGCGCGCCGCTGCCTGGTCCCGCCGCTCCACCGCCGTCGTCCCCTCCGCCGGCGCGCGCAGCTCCGCCCGAACCCGCCGCCGCAACTCGTCCACCGTCACCCCCGCCGCCCGCGCCCGCGCCTCCAGCTTCTCCGCATACCCCCGCGCCCTCTCCTCCCCAACCGCTCCCCCCCCGTGCAGCCCCCGCACCGCACCCACACCCCACCTCCCAACCCCCCTCGAAAGCATCGTCCGTCCGCCCAATTGCAAGAATACCATCGCAGTGCGTTGCAAATCTCCCTCCAAGCGTCAAGGCCAAGGTGGTGGCAACAACCACCGAGCCGCCTCATTCCCATTCCTTCTCGCCCTTCTCAAAAAATAGCGCCCATTCGCCACTAATCTAACATCAACGACACTGTCTTTAAATCTAACACCGCCGTCACCGTCACCGTCACCGTCACCGTCACCGTCACCGTCACCGTCAGCGTTCCAAGTCGCAGTGTGATTCACAGCTACGGTAGGAATGAGCACACGACCTTGTCATTTTCACGGCACAGATGCAGGCTGCGGCCTCGAGCTCAAGCTGGGCCATGGCAGGTAGTATGGCGGTGACGGTGACGAGGGTGCGGACAGATGCTATCTACAGCCGGGGACGGCGTGGCGTGGCGGCTAGGCTCGGCGGCTGGGCTGGGGCTGGGGCTGGGGCTGGGGCTGGGCTCAGTAGCGGACGTCGGTGCGCTTGCCGATGCCGATGCGCCTGGCGGCGGCGGTGAGGTTGGTTCCTCCCTGGTCGAAAACGATGACGTGATTTTTGATAAAGCTGAGGCCGAAGATCGAGATCTGCGCCGGGCCGGTCTGGAAGGCCGAGTAGCAGAGGTCCTTGTGGCCCCCGGCGGCCGAGGCCGGGATGGGCTGGTTGGCGTAAAAGACATAGTCCTCCTTGGGAATGGTAAAGTTGGTGCCGCCAATCTGGATCTGAAAGTCTGGGTTGGCAGCCAGTTGTTCGTGCGTGGGCAGGCCAGTGTGGCAGGGGACGAGGTACTGGAAGGCGACGCTAGTGTCGTTGGTCACGTAGGAGCCATAGATTTGGCTGTTGATCTGCGCCACGATCGTGGGAGGCAGATAGAAGACGGCGGATCCCGTGTCCATGATAAAGCGGATCGGACGGTCGTCGGTGCCGGGCGCAGCGGCGAGGGTAGTATTGCCGATCGACATGGTATCTAGGTAGCCAGCCCAGAGGAAGGGCGACAAGGCTCGCGTCCAGGTGATTTCGCCGTCCAGCTGGGCGTCGTCGATCTCGCCAAAGGTGTAGCGTCCTCCGCCGTTCTTACCGGTCAGGCGGTCGGCCTTCTGGAGCGTGGCGGTGAGGTAGGTCTGGTTAAGGAGGCCTCGACTGGACATGGCTTCAAAAGGAGTGGTCCATCCGCCCTTGGTAGTAGAGCCGGCGCCGGTGGAAAGACCGACCAAACCCTCCATGCCGCGCGATGCTCGCGAGCCGGTAAGGTTGGTGGCCAAGGCGACAGGCAGCTGGCTCAGCTTGAGCTGCTGCTGGCCGATGGTGAAGGTGTCAAGTCCGATGTAGCCCGAGACGCTGGAGGTGGCGCCATAGGTGTAGGTCCAAGGCTGGGCTGGGGTGCCGGCGGAAGCGGCTTGAGCGGTGCCATTGTCGGATAGCGTTCGATTTTGGTAGGTGGTGGACTGGGTCGGGTCGAAAAAGGTGTGGTTGTTGGCATAGCAGCAGTCGGGCGAGTAGACCCAGGTGTCAGGACTGCCCGAGTCAAAGACGACTTGGAGCTGCTGTGCTTTGGTGCCAAAGCCGACGTTGACGAGCCACTCGTTGTCGGCCGAATTGTCGGTGGCCCTGCTGATGACGATACCGAGCGAGTGGTCGTGGTACTTGTTGCCCTCGATCCAGCTGCTGACCTCTTGGCCGAGGTGGTTGAGGGTGGTCAGAATACCATGCCGGCTGCCGTGACGGTTGGAGCTGCTGTGCTTGGACTGGTTGCCGGACGCCGACGAGGAGGATCGACAAGTCTTGTTGTTTCGTTTTGAGCCAGCACCCGAAATCTGACGCTTGCGAAAGTCAAGGGGGAGCTTCGAGGTTTGCCATCGCGAGGCGAGAAAGTCGGGATGCGCAGCGCGGCCGTCCTCGGTCCAGAGTTGGGTGATAGGCTCGTGAGTGACGTCGAGAGACTGCCTGGCCTGGACCCGCGCGGCAAGACCGAGAAGTACGGCCGAGGAAAGCAGGCTAGCAGTTGCCTTCATTGTGACGGCGGCAAAAAGAACAAAGTGGTGGAGGCAGGAAACGAAGGACAGCAAGCAGCACGGCCTGCTGGCTTTGAAGATGGGCGGCAAAAGTCACACGGGAGACAAGCGCCGGCGAACGGAAGCGCGACGTGCGGACAAGAGCCAGGCACACAACGTTCAAGTAAGATCGCTCCAAAGCACGCGGCCGGCACGCAGATGGCAAATGGCAGATGGCAGATGCGCCTAGCGAGGCATTGTGCCGAACAACCGCAGAGAAAGAGGCGGGAGCGGAGAGCGGGTGAAGAGCAGGTGGTAAGATGGCAGGACGACAGAGCGGTGGATGGCTGATAACAGCGCTGTCGGGCGTACTTCACCACCGACAAGAAAGGCAAATCAACGCCCACAGTTCAAGCACCGCCGCGCCTGCATGCACAGTAGTAAATATATTGGCCTTAGCTGACTCCCTCATGTTGCTGTTGCTAATCTATGCATTCGAGACTGCTTACTAGTGCCTGCCGAGACTGCCTTACTAGCATATACAAGTGCCGGTGATCTGTAGATCGAGATCGATTCTCATCCGTATTCGAAGCCGATCTTCGCCAAGGCGGAAAGGATTAGAATAATATTCACATTACTAGTACGACGAACGCAAGCGATCGATTTACATTGCTCAGGCACGCAAGATCGACGCGGTATACAAGCAGCCAAGAGGGATTTAAGTGAATGTGAATTGTAAATGTGATTGCATTTCGAACTGCCAAAAGCAGGAACCGGCTGCAGCCAGACGATCCAAGCGACAGTCCAAGCGACAACGAGAGAAGAACAATCGAAGCGACGAGAGAAGAACAATCGAAGCGACCGCGAGAGAATGATCCAAGCGACGACGAGAGAAGAACGATCGGCTTGGCTTGCAGCAGAGTGTCCCTCACCGGGACCGGGTCCTATGCATCCACTTCACCTCTCACCGCGCGCCAAGCACGTCCAAGCACGTTCAAGCACGATCGCATGGGCAGCTTTCGATTCCAGCGCGCCTTGGAGTGCGTCTAGCGGTACTGACCCGCGGTGTGTGGGTACTGACCGTGGTGTGGGGGGCGAACGGGTAGTGTGCGCGGGGAGGGTGGCGGTCAGCGTGCGTGTCGCTGGGCGTCGGCGTCGTGGGCGATGCGGAGGAGCTCGGCCATCTCGCCGCTCTGCTGGCACATCGAGTGGAAGACGCTGGTCTGGTCCTGCATGAGCGCGAGCGGCGTGCCGCACTCGACCACCTTGCCCTTGCCCAGCACCACAATCTTGTCGTAGTCGGCAATCGTCTTGATCCGGTGCGCGATGGTGATGATGGTTGCCTGCGGGGCCATTTCCTGCCGGATGGTTTTCTGGATCTGTGCGTCCGACGCCGAGTCTAGGTTCGCGGTGCTTTCGTCGAGCAGTAGAATCCGGCTGTCGCGCAGCTTCAGCAGGCCCCGTGCCAGCGCCAGCAGCTGCTTCTGCCCCGCCGAGAAGTTGCGCCCGCCCTGCTCGACCGGCGCATCCAGCGACTGGATAATGTTGGTCCGTCCAAACATCTCGGCCGTCTCATCGCCTCCCGTTGGCGAGCCCGGCCGGCTGGGGGCCCGGCTGACGACACGTGATGCCGCCGGCGTCTCCCGCGACGCCAGCCGGCATCGCTCCAGCGCCATCCACAGCTCGCTGTCCTCGTACCGACCGAATGGATCCAGATTCGACCGCACCGTGCCGCTAAACAGCTGCGCATCCTGCGGGATCACCGTCAGCCGCTCGCGCAGCGTCCGGATCGGGATCTTCGCAATGTCGATCCCGTCGATTTCGATCGAGCCCTGCTCCGCTTCCAGAAACCGGAAAAAGCACAGCGCCAGCGTCGACTTGCCCGAGCCCGTCCGGCCCACCACGCCGATCTTCTCGCGCGGCTGAAACTCCAAATCGATCCCATCCAGCACCCGCGGGAACTCGGGAGTGTAGCGTACCGCAAGGTTCCTGATCACGATCTTGCCCTCGCTGCTCGGCCAGTACGCCGGAGGCTCCACGCCCGACTGCGCTTCGGGTTCCAGTTCCAGGTATTCGCCGATTCGCTCCACCGAGTTCATGTTGATCTCGGTCTGCGTGTACATCCGGACGATCCACAGCACCGACTCGACAAACGTGATCGCATACGCCAGCACAAAACCAGCCAGGCTCGCTTCGATGTCCGGCCGCAGCAGCAGGAAGATGGCCGACAAAAACGCCACCGAGGCGCCCGCAATGTCCACCCGTACCGACAGCCATCGGTTCTCGTACCAAAGAAAGAAGAACGCCCGGTTCGCCTTGTCCACCAATCGCAGGCAGTGCCGTGTGAAGCGTCCTGCATCTCCGTACGCACGGATGACCACGCAGCCGTTCAGCACCTCGCCGACGACCGTATAGATTGGCGAGCGCTCCACCGACTCGATCCGCTTCAGATCGCGCGAGCTGACCAGGTACAGCGCGCCGATCACCGTGTAGACGCAGATCACAATGGCCGCCGCCACGATAAACAGCGGCGTCGCCCAGCAGATCAGCGCCAGGATCGCCGTCGCCGTCAGCGAGCACTCGAGCAGGAAGAGCATGCTGACCGCCATCTCCTGATCGATCGTCTCCACATCCTTGGACAGCCGGTTCATGATCCGGCCCACGGGCGTCCGATCAAAGAACTGCGGTTTGGCGTTCAGGATGGCGCTCGTCAAGCGCCGGTAGATGCGCTTGGACGCCTTCAGCGAAATGTAGAACTCGTAGCCATCTCGCAGCACCGCCAGCACCATAAAGCTCAACGAGATCGCAAGATAGATGCTCAGATAATACGTATCCAGATCCGAAGACGAGCGCGCCGGCGCATCCTCGAAATCCATCGCATCTGTCTGGGTCGCTCTTGGCTCTCCCGCCGCCCTCTTAGCTGCCTGTGAGCTGTTGCCGAGAGAAAGCAGCCGTTGGTTCGAGGCGCTTTGCGCCGCCAAGAAGACTTGGTCTGGCAAGATCTGCTCGGCATCTGGCGCGACTGCTTTTGGCAAGCCGGGCGCTGAGACCGATTGCCAGCCGCCCCGGAGGAATGCGTCCAGCCGAAGCGTCCCAGTCAGCGCAGGCCTGTGCGTCCACAAGGTGTCAATGAGAGGCGTGGTCATGAAGCTGTAGATCCTTTCTTGGCTTGGCCCCGCCCTTGCCTGATCCATGCTGGTATGGAGTCCGACCTCTGGCACGCCGGCAGCGGTTTCCTCGTTCCGGTAGTCGTGGGATCCTGCCCATCGCATCAGCCAGGCACCCGATCCGATGTCAAGCAAGCGAACACCGATGAACATGAGCAGCAGCGTGAGCCAGAGCAGCAGAGCATAGCCGGGCCGGCTGGAGACGGAGCCCAGATAGAGCCCGTAGTTTTTGCGGCCGACCGAGCCGGAACTGTAGGTTTCTTCGTTGTTGTGCGCCTGCTTCTTCTCCAGCTTCTTGGCCATCTCCTCCCGTTCCGCCTCGTCCGAACCGCCGGCGGCAAGCTCTTCGATCGTCATCTCTTCTTCTTCCTCTGCATTCTGTATGTTCTTGAGGCTGGCCTGCAGCGCTTCGCCCTCCTCGGAAAAGATCCCAGTGGCATTGACAATGTCCGGCGTCCCAGCCGCCACCACCCTGCCGTCGTCCATGGCGACAGCGAAAGCGGCCCCCGGAAGCGTCAGGCTGATGGCATGGGTCACCAAGATGATGGTACGGTTCTTGGCAAGCGCCCCTCTCAGAGCGTGGCGGTAGAGATGCTGAGCCGTGTGGCTGTCGACTGCCGACAGCGCATCGTCAATGAGAAGATGCCGAGCAGAGGAATACAGGGCGCGGGCCAGTGCGATTCTTGCTTTCTGACCACCCGAGAGCGAGGTTCCCTTTTCTCCCACCTCGGTCTCGTCTCCATACTCTAGGATCTCCAGGTCGGGCTCCAGGGCACAGGCCTTGATACAGGCGCGGTACCGGCGCTCGTCATACTTGGAGCCGAACAAGATGTTCTCCTTGAGCGTAGTGCCGAGAAGCCACGGGCTCTGGCTGCAGTAGGCCACCGATTCGCTCAGGCCGGTGGCAGGGTCGACGGGGGCGGTAGCGCGCGCAACGGGACATGGCATGAATGTGCGCCCAGCAATCTGCCGCGTCTCACCAAGAAGCGATAGCATCAGGGTCGTCTTTCCGGACCCAACGGGACCGGCGAGGATGCTCAGCCTGCCAACAGGGAACTGAAGATTGACATCCTTCAGGCAGAAGGCACCCTCTTCCTCTTCCTCGCCTTCATCCGCATAGGTGAAGGTCGCGTCTTCAAATCCGATGCGGGTCTCGACGACAATGTCGCTGTCCTCGTCATCCATATCGGCATCGGTAAGAAGTTGCTGGTACTTTCGCGTCTCCTCTTCGCGTAAATAGGTGTCGATCCGGCGAACGGAAACAAGCGAATTGAGGATCTGAACGATCATGTCGGGCAGCGCATCGAGAGGGTTGCGGAGCGTGTTGAAAAGGGCCAGAGCGGTGAAGGCCTTCTCTGCGGTCAATGGCTGATGGAAGATCTTGGTGTGGGCGCCAAAGGTGGCGCAAGTGACAAGCATCGGAGTGCCCATGTAGGTGAAGGTGTTGCAAAGCCAAGCTAGGTAACGCAAGGCCAAAACCCTGAGCTCCTTTTGACGTGCCTCGTCCATGCGTTGATTGAAGGACCTTTCCCAAGCGAAGAACTTGACTGTTCTGATGCAGCCTAGCACCTCGGTGGCGAGGTTGAGCCGACGGTCGGTGGTCTCCAGCATCCGTTTCTGCAGAGTGACGAACCATCTCGAGACAAGAGTCTGGAGCGGCAAGGACGCAACGAGGACAAGGAAGCCGATCACGGCAGACCAGCCCAAAAGTACGATCAAATAGATGAGGCAGAGACCTATGACCAAGGGAGCCCGCGGAGCGAGGAAATGCAGATAGGCGCAAATCTCCGAGACCTTGAATACGTCCACGGAAATGAGATTGACGACCTGACCATCGGTCGCCCGGTGGGATTTGCCACCCTTCTGCGGCTTGGACGGCTCGTCAGCGGCTTGCTCGGTGTCCTGGGTGGCCTTCTCTGGCGCATCATCGTCGCTGCCCGTCCGACCAATGTCTTTCCGACGCAGCGTCTTTGTGACGATCTCGGTGATTAGAATCGCGCGGAGGCGGATGCAGATACGACGGCCGATGAAAAGGGCGCGGGAAGCCGAGATGGAGGCAAGGATCTGGCCAACCAGCATTCCAAAGGCGTACAGTACGCCCATGTGAAGCGGCTCAGCGTTGGTTAGATCGCCGTTGCGTCTCCTCTCACCGCGAGCAGCGATAAAGGCGAGGATCTTCTGTAGGAAGAAGGGCGGTACGAGATCAAGCAGAGCTTCGAGGGCGGCCCAGAAAAACTGGAGGACTAGGAGCCATCTGAAATGGCTAAACAGACGGACATAGAGCGGCTTGGTCGATGGAACCAGCCCTTCGGCCAAGCGTGATTTCGAGTCGGTTCCAGCTGCACGCAAAGAAGCGGTTGAGTGGCGAGGGGCCTCGACGGAAGCGGTGGAGGTATAGGCTCGGAAGCGGGCGACCACGGCAGCCGCCTTGTCTGCCACGGGGAGGTCGGGAATGGCAGCCAAGGTGAACTGCACTTTGTAGTGCTTGACAATAGCAGGCGTAATGTAGCCGAAAATGGCACGCGAAAAGAGGGAGGCGGTCTCTTCGGGCGCAGGGATCAGGGAAGCGACTGAACTGTCGGATTGACGTGCATCGGTGCCGTTGGTGCTCGATGTTGCGGCTGCAGGAGGACGATCGGCAGGGCGAAGAAGGGGAGACGGAAAAGCGGTGCCAGCCTGACCATGTTCGCTTGTGGGTGCCATGGTGGTGTAGATCGCCCTCAGATCGCGAGGCAGCTTTGTCTGCAAGGGGAAGAACATGGTCGGAATAAACACACACATGGCGATGCCCAGTTCGACGGCGGTCAGGATGAGGGGGCCGCTTCCTGTGGTGATCGGGTCGTCAAGGTAGCGAAGCAAGACGGTACGAAGGTTGAAGGCGCTGGCGACAATGTAAATCGCCATGAGGGCGGCCTTGTGGGAGAAAAAGGAAAGCGAGCTGGTGAGGGCAAAGGCGGAGAGACAGGCAAGGTAGAACCACATCATGGCCCAGTAAAGCTGGTAGTGGCGCATAGGCCAGCCAGTTGCCCAGTCGCCTGCATGGATAGCGGTCAAGAGGATAGAGCCAAAGACGTCCATGATGCGACGGGCGAGCTCGAGTCGCTCGAGGCGGTTGGCTCCAGGAGAGCCTGTGAGGTTTGCTGGCGTTAGATGCACTTCGTTCAGAATGACGGCATTCTCGGTTCGGAAGACTTCCAAAGCGGCCTGGGAAGCGGCGGCGGTGGCTTTGGCGTCGGGCTCTGACCTTGAGGCAGCGGAAGGGGATGGCCAGATTTGGGTTGACCTCCACGGTAGAATGGCGGTCAAGAGACGACGGGGAAGCGTCGGGGAACTCCCTGCCGCAGCGGCTGGGATATGGTACTGGGAGTGCGAGCGAGACAGGGAAGATGCGTGGGCGAGGGAGAAGGAGGATGCGCCCGGGTCGAGGCTGGCGACCTGCTGAGCCGAAGCGACTATGCCATGTTGTCTATGAAACTGATGCCAGAGAACGGAAATGAAAGAGACGCCGATGAGCGCCAATGGTACCGCCGTATTCAGATAATGCTGTTGAAAGCACGTGTCCCAGTCCACGCCGTTCCATACCGGCTGGCCCGCACAGAGCAGGCGGCCCTTCATAACGAACGAGGGGCGATGTGGCCGTCCCGATGTCCCAGCAACGGCAGTTTCAGAAGAGGGGGGTTAGGTTGTGTGTCGGTACTCGAGGCAGCCCTCTAAGCGTAGGCGAGGCTGTGTGTGTCTGTGCCCGTATAACGCAACCGATGCTAGGCCAGGTCGTGCGGCTGGCGATTGCGAGGTTGCTGAGCAGATGGTGAGATGAAGGCTAGGTTCGATGAGCGAGGCCCATGGCAATTATCTGGATTATTATTCATATTTCGGCGATCTGAGCGGATTTCCTGCCTTTTAAGCCGAACTTTTCGGTTCTTCGCATAAAGACACGGTGTATCAAGCCACAGATCGTTACATGAGTGGTTTGTTAGGTCTTTCTTCGCTCTCGGCTCGTTAAGGTGAGCCTCCCTTTCTTCACAGTTTTGTTGAGTTCCTTTTCGCTCGTCATCGCCAGAAGCAGAACCTCGTCGTCAAGGCTTGCGACCCGTATGAACGACTGCGGACGTTGCGACCCATCATTCGCCGCCTCAATCATATACGACAAACGCACCCTCCTAGAGACGAATTCACACACATCTATGTATACACTTTGCAGCACGAGACCGTAGAACGAAATATCATTGATTGTTGAGACCAAACTTGTGCCGTGCGAGAAGGTGACTGTGGCTGTGACTTTGATATCGACGGTCGTGCCTTTGTTAGATCCCAGGCATGAGCGACCGCGCGATCATAGCCATCGTGAGTGGACTGGATGGCGCTACGCATCGGAGGACATGTGGGGGAGGCTGCGGGCCCACTCGGCCTGGGCGCGGAGGAGCTTGCGGATGGAGGGGAAGAACCAGAACATGGCGGGAAAGTCGTGCGGGTGGTCTGGCTGGGAGCGGCAAGGAGGTGTCAGGTTGGGGGTGCATGGAGTGGTACGGCGGCAGGGGAGGGGATGACTTACGGCGATGTAGTGGACGATGGGGATGTGTTGAGCGCGGGCGGCACGGACGAAAGCTTCGCCCTCGTGGAGTAGTGCCTCGGCGCCGCCGTTGGAGAGGAAGACGGGCGGGAGTGCGGCGACGACGTCGGCGGGCCAGTGCGCCGGGCTGAGCCACGCATCGTCCGCGTCCGGCAGCGAGGCCCGCTGCAACGCCCGCAGCCCCGTCTCGACATAGCGCGCCGTAAGCACACACGTAGGCAGCCGCTCCTGGAACGCCTCGGTCCGCGAGGACCCCATATCCACCCAAGGCTGCACGTGCCGAACATCATGGGGTGTAGCCTGTCAGTGTACGGACCCAACACCGCAGTGCTCAGCCATGCGCTTGCACTCACCGAGTGCAGAACAAGTCCACCAACAGCATCGTGGTCCTGCGCCACTTGCAGCAGGTAACGCCACAGCGTCAGCGCCAGGTTGGCCCCCGCAGAGTCGCCGCCCATCAGAATCTGACGGTAGCCTTGCTGTCGAAGATGGCACCACGCCGAGTAGGCCTCGAAGAGCTGCGTCGGATACTTTGACCCCGGGGCGAGGCGATAGTTGACAGCTGCATGCAGCCAACGGAAGCGCGGAGCTGGTCAGAGTCCTGTCATGCTTGGCGACAGCAAGCTTACGGTAGCTGCACTTACTCAACACATCGATCTCGGCGTGTTTGGCCATCATGCGTGCCATTGTGATCCCCATAAAAATGTCGGACGACTCGAGCGTGACGTAAGCTCCCCCATCTGGCGACACGGTTCGCAGCGCAAGCCGTGGTCAGTCGGCGCCTGGCACGGCCAGAAGAAGCAGACCAGCACTTACGGAAGAAGAGCAAGACGGGGCGCTGAGGTGAGGGCGTGCTCGGCGCACCCTTTGGGTTGAGATACCAGTAGGCGGCCGTCCTGCGTGTCTTTTCGCGCTCCTCCAGGTCGAGCGGCAGCATTGACGTGTCAAAGACGGGCTCAGCTGCTGGCTTTTCTTGTTGGCCGTCAGCGCGGCGGCCGACAGCCGCGGGCTGGATCCAGACGAACTGTCGGAGGAGGAGCCTATCGCGCATCTTGCTAGGCGTGCGAGTGTTGAGCGCCGGCTGCGCTTGGAACACCGCCAGCCAGTAGAGAAAGGCGCGAGCGACATACGTCAGGTAGATTTGCAACACGTTGGGGCTCTCGGCGCTGTTTCGCTTCCTCTTCACCGCCCAGTAGAGGTAGACAACCGACATGACCAAGACATTAGTGACGGTGGCGCCTGCCGCAGCAGTGCCTCGAAGAAACCAGAAAAGTCCACCCATGGCAGCTAAGAAGGTTCAAGGATGGACACTCTGTAGAAGGGACTGGCCCGCCGCAGCACTTATATGCGAGTGCCTCTGCAACAGCCCCCAAAGACCGGCGGTATATGACTTCCAGAAAGGAATGCTGACGGGGCGCACACCAACGCGGGGATGTGCATTTCCCCACAGGCCGAAAGAGAATTCTGGCGCAGGAGACAGCTAAATCCCCCGAAGCCCATCCTTTGCCGCTCACTGCGATAGTCGACACACATACAGACACCAGAAGCGGATCAGGAATGTACAGATTGTAGGTAGACGATCGTAGTAGACAGGCGAGGGTGTCATGCGACCGCACAAAATGGATTGTTATTGATCTCTTCTATGGTCGGCTCGGCTAGCTTGTTATCCGGTTCCGCGGATCCGTCCTGCGGGTCCGATGACGACCTTCCCCACACCCTCCAGGCATTGGCAAGACATTCTCGCATCCCGGTATTGCACCTTCTTGGCCGCCCAGCCCTCGGTCGTGCCGCTGCTTAACACAGGCATACCGTATCTGCCAGCGCTCTGAATAGACTGGAGAGCGAACGGATTGTGCATGCGATATACGACGTCCGGATTGCCTGGAACGGAGGGCCTGCCAATATAAACCGTGCGCAGCCGGCAGCTCGGCGCCACTCTCGCTCCCTATCTGCATTCAGGTACTACATCCCTTGCCCGTAACCATGAAGGAACAAGCATACCGACAACCTGACTATGATGCGTGAGTCCCACCCTGCTCAACGGCGTAGCTGTCGATGGCTAGATTTGACTGACTCAAGGCGACCGCCCGATCGCCCCCCGCTTGGTCAGCATCATTGTCGGCGGCGGTGTCTCTGGGATCACCGCGGCTATCCGTCTGCAGAACGATCTCGGCTTGAAGAAGGTTGTGATTCTGGAAAAGAACCAAAGCTTCGGCGGGACCTGGGCCGTCAACACCTACCCAGGCTGCGGCTGCGACGTTCCTACTCGACTCTACTCGCTCAGCTTCGAGCAGCAGAAACGTTGGGACCACTTCTACTCGTCTCAATCCGAAATACACAGCTACCTCAACAACGTCGCTACGAAACACGACCTTGCAAGCAAGACGCTCTTTGGCCATGTCGGTACCGAGGCCGACTGGAGCGAGACTGACGGTCTGTGGACGGTCCAGGCCCGTCCCGTCGCTGGAAACTCGGACGAGAAAAGCGAGGCGCAACACTGGGTCAAGACGGCCCGGATCTTGGTCAGTGCCATGGGCGCTCTCTCCGTCCCTCGCGATTGCGATATCCCTGGCGCAGAGACGTTCCGGGGGCCGCTCTTCCATTCGGCAAGGTGGGACCATTTCGCCGAACTTAAGGACAAAAAGGTTGTCATCATCGGCAACGGATGCTCGGCCACGCAGATCATCCCCAAGATTGCGCCTCAAGTCAAGCAGCTCACTCAGATCGTAAGTTTCCGGCCCACTCTTCCGTGCTCCAGCTCGCTCACGGACAAATCGCTTACCGCCTGATCGTCCCCTTCCTACCCGTCTTAGGTTCGGTCAAAGCACTGGCTGTCTCCGTTCCCGTCGGATCTCTTTAAAGCCTTCGGTATACTGCAGAAATACCTTCCTGGCTGGATCTACTTCGAACGGCTAAGCCTGGCGTTCTTCATGGAGTCGCACTTCCTCCAGTCTGATATCAAACAAGGCAGAGGCGCCCGCGCGCGGTATGCCAAGACCTGTCGTCGGTATGTCGAGCAATGCGCTCCGCCGGAATACCAAGCCATGCTGCTGCCGGACGAGAAGGAGCTCCAGGTTGCCTGCAAGCGGCGTATCTTCGATGCCGGCTACATCCCTTCGCTCTGCCGCAAGAACGTCGAGCTGACGGACGACCAGGCTGTGAGGATCACCGCCGACTCGGTCATCCTTAGCAGCGGCCGCGAGATCCCCGCCGACGTCATTGTCCATGCCAATGGCTTCAAAACGGAGAAGTATACCCTCCAGATGAAGATCAATGGCGTCCGCGGGTCGCTCGAAGAATACTGGGCCGAAACCGGCGTGCCGCAAGCCTACCGCGGTTCGATGGTCTCCAGCTTCCCGAACCTCTTCATCATGTGGGGCCCGAATACGGTAGGTAGCCAATCTTCCGTTGGCACAGCACAACATACTGATTGGAGTGATTTTGACATGGGCATATACAGGTGACCGGCCACTTCTCGGCTATCTGGTCGATCGAAGCAAGCGCCAAGATGATGTGTCTGGTTCTACGACCCATCTTTGCGGCAGGGGCAGAGGCGACGGCTTCGGTTCAGGTGTTGCGTGCGGCCGAGGACAAGGAGCAGCGCTACATCATGGACCGGATGAAGACCAAAATCTACACGAGCGGTTGCGGCTCGTGGTATACTGACCCCGACACGGGCCGTGTCACGGCGCTAGCGCCCTGCCTTCAACACACCTTTCAGAAACGCTGTCGCAACCCTGGTGAGTGGAGCTGAGGTGCGAGGCACCGCGCCTCTTTCAGATCAGGGCGAGTCCTGACGTGCCTTTCTCTACCCCGACTTCTCTCGTGGTGATATACAGTGCTCGGAGATCTGGAGTATAGCGGCATCCACGGATCGCCCAACTCGTACCTACCGCTCCAGACTCGGTTCGGCATCTGGATGGGTCGCGGAGACATCCCCGACCCGCAGGCGCAGGGTGCGGTGGCCAAGGCAGTGGAAGCAACGAAGGACGCGCTCGGTATGGCTGTGCTGCGGAGTGCTTCCTGGCTCATTGACACCCTCGTCCCCTGGGATTTTCCTTCGCCCTATAACCGCGACTAGATGGAGCGGCGTCAGCGCCATTGACGCCCTCTGCAAGCTAGAATCAGAGGAAAAGACCTCGCTGGAGAGCAGACAAGGCTAGAGGTGAAAGTGCACCATGGAACGTTTCTACCCTCGGAGTTCAAGCGCCCGTCGGCCAAACAGAAGCGTCGTCATCGTGCTAGCATACATTCGTCATAAGTTAGAGTCTGATGCCAAGTTCAGCTTCTTGCCTGACTGTCGGTCCGCTTGCCATGAGAGACGTCCCTCCCACTATCACAATCAATGCAGCTTTGCGTCTTACTTGAAAGCGGACTCAGTGGCTATCACGCCTCGGTCTCATCTGTATATTGTGCGAAGATCATGGGTATGTCATTAGAAGGCGCGATGGTAGTACAGAACAAGGGAACTTCATCTCGATTACGTAGCCAGACAGCAAAGAGCGAAGTCGCGCTGGGGCGCTGCTATGCCCGCAGCGTCTTGAAATGGTCGCGACGATCTTGAAGGCTTTCAAGTGACAGACGATTGAGAGCATGCGAGGGGAAGCCGATCATGGTCGTCTGAAGCATCTCGAGAGCGAAGAGACAATTGTCGGCATGGGAGAGCGGTTCTGCGTGCGGGTGCCCCTGCATATAGGCGCGCTCGGCCTCGGCGAGAAGGATATCGGCCGCCTTGGCCTGGGCCTGGACGATCAGCGGCGGATACTGGGTCGTGGAAGCGGGGCAAGGTAGAAAGAGTGTTAGTATGATTGTTCAACAGGAGCATGCGATAATGGAGGACATACGGGGTGACACCATTGGCCCATGGGATAGGAAGAGATAAGATCGCGATTGCAGCTGCTCTCTGCCTGGTCGGCAGATACCGCGAGGCCGGTGATAGCATCCTGCCTTGCGCAAGCCGAGATGCGAGCGACGCGACGCGCGCTCAGCGAACCGCCCATGTCGGCCTTGCGCCACACCTCGAGCGTCTTTGCGATGGATGCTTTAAGGTCGGGAGAAGAGATCAAGGCCAAGTGGTCAATTTGTGAGGACAATTGGTCTAAATGGAACAGGCCCAAGGCCGAGTGATGTACGACGAAGGATAGCATCGTGCGCGACTCGGGTTCTAGGCACAGATATGCCTCAATGGCGGCATCCAGAAGATCGCCATACAAATTGTGCCACTGAGAGGCCACGGCAACGGCAGTCCGCAGCGCAAGTTCGAGCTGCTGCCAGAGCTCGGCATTTGTCCACGGATCCGCCTCGGTCGCCGAGAAGAAGGGGTCAAGGTCGGCCACTACCCTCCAGATGAGCGTCTTGTAGGCAGAGGCTTCGTGCACTTCGTCATGGATTGCGACTAGCTCGTCGCACGGCGTCGAACGGATCCTGTAAGACGAGATGGCGCTGTTTATAAAATTGGACTGGGCATTGAGCAAAATCTTGTTCCAAGGTGACTTGTGATCTAACCCGTCTAATCCGCTCGTAGAGGTGCTCTCCTCAGCTGCGGGGTCTAACAGAGTGAAGAGCGTAGACGGGCCATGTGGCTTGCCACCAGTCGTAGCATCGTCTATTGAGGCTATAGTGGAGAGGGTGGAGGCGGCCGAGAGGATGTTGTGCGGCGATATGCTGATCTGCTTTTCGGAGTGAACGTCGTCCGGAAGACATCGGCTCATCATAGGGATCACAATAGCCTTGGCGATATCACGGAACCACAGTACGCCGCTGAGTGCTGTAAAGACCAAGCCATCGTCCTTGCTCCAGTACTGTTGAGCAGGACCTGAGAAGAGAAAGGAGAGATAAGAGTCAATATTGGCCGTCGTGTTGGTAGTTGCAGTGCGAGGATAAGCGCAAGACATACTGTACGGATGCGGATTGGCATCTAGAAGAGCTTGAGTGCGAACGCAGAGGCGGTCGAGAAGTTCCAAGCCATGGGTTGCAGCAAAGAGAACGTCTTCATGCGGGCTAGAGTGGGCGGTCGGTTCCCAGCTTGGTGGAGTGGTGATTCCAAAGAGAATGAAACTGAGAGCGATACGGAAGGAGGAGGAGGAAACACGCTGAAAGAGAAGGTCACGCGCCTTTGTCCAAGCCGAGGTAGCCAGGCCTCGGGCTTGGTTCTTGGCCTCGATGCGCTGGGCGTCGGAGAGGGAGCCAGATATATGGGCGGGGTACTGAAAACCGCTGGCGACGGCCGCCCAGGAAAAGACATCATCGATCGCCTGGCTCCTTTGGTGAATGCGCTGCAAGCGACGATCTTGGAGGCCATTTTGAGGATCGATGCCTTGCCGTTGGAGTTCTTGGGAAAGAAGTAATCCATCAAGAACGCAGATAGCTTGCAGTAGATTGCTAGGGCATCCGGACGTAACTTTCACCTTGTTGACGGAACCGTTTGTCAGCCACTCGCAGCTGCTCGAGTCTGATTGAGGTTGATCGTAAGGATGGACAGTGACCATGTCAAAGTAAGGGTTGCAGCCTGGGCCGAGCCAGTGAGAAAAAGGAAATTCGTAGACGCTGGAAAAGATGCGGAACTTGCCATCCTTGATGTGCTCAGCTAAAAAGTCGTTGACGACACCCGCATCAATGCCGCTGAGGGAGAGGCGTTGATACGGGTGATGGGTAGCGACGGATTGCCGCTCCAGTGTGGAACTGCTTCTCGGGGCGGAGACAGCGGCTTGCTGACTGCTGGGCGAGGTGCTGTGGGCTGACGCTGGCTTACGTGAGCGGGGATGCTGATCTAGCCAACTGGAAGTGCAGACGAGCCTACGGGCTGCGCAGGTGGAGCACTGCGAGTGGGCTTTGAGAGCCAACAAATCACAGGCCCGCTTGGAAGTTCGACATTGATCACACGAGTGGTTCTGGGTACGCTTTCGATGCCGGACGACCAGACGACTGGACTTGGAAGCTGATTCCACAGAAGTGATTGGTGCGTTGCGAAGGACGGGATCGGGTCCGCAGTGCGTTCCGTTGGGGCTGCCTGCCGTTATCATCTCGGTGCCGGCATAGGCTCACATCCGCTGTGATGTGATGGACGGCGGTAGCAACGGGGAGATTGTGTCGGATGCGGAAAGGAAAGCAGCAACCTGCCTTAGGCGCGCAATGACAACAGCCCAGACCTCTGCTCCAAAGTGCGGGGCCCCGTTGCCAAGAGAAGAACCCGTCTCATCCCGTACGAAACAACACCGAAATATTTTTCTTTACGGCTCATACTATCCAGCATATATTGCAATTCGGCGGCTTACGAGTTCCGCGGATCCCAATACTAATACGTGGATCCGCACTCGGAAAGCAACAGCGCACATGACTCGGCATCAGAAGCGAAATGGACTTCCCACCTCTCGTATATATTCCTAATATGAATGTATGCGCGAGGTGGTTATGACGGGTCACGGCCAAGCTGCTGAGCAATCAAATCTGATATACATGAATGAATAGTCAGTTCCTATTCGCAAAGCGTGAGGGAGGAAGCAAATGAGAAACTCACCGCCTTAATGGAACTGTCCAACTTCGCACGACTCCTTTTGCGGGGTATCATTCAGAGACATGTGATTGCACTGACCCCATGCAACACACCAGCGGTGCACTGAGCCCGCTTATCACCTACTTCTTAGCGGACCATTCGCGACGCTTATAAGGGGAGCTTAAAGAGGACCCTTACAGAGGACGCTACCTTAGCACGATACCGCGGCACCCCACAGAACAGCCTGTGTATCTACTGTCTCCTCGAACCACCATGGGGCTCTTTTTTAAGCAACCTGCGCAGACTCACGACGTTCGCACCTATGCCACGCCAGTGGAGGAAAAGGACAGCAAGACCTACGACTATGGTTAGTAGTAGTTTCTCCTTCTTTGTTCCGCTTCTGCTTGCTGTTTTGCAATGGCAGAAAGTGACGTAGCGTGCCTGCGCTGACGCTCTGTGCCTGTGTTATGGGTCTTGCCGCAGTTATTATCGGAGGCGGCGCCGCTGGTTGCGTGCTAGCATCTCGTTTGTCCGAGAATAGTGAGGTGACTGTTCTGCTGCTGGAAGCGGGTGGATCGCATGACTGTCTGCAGACCAAAGCGCCCTTGTTGTTCAACAAGCTTTTCAAGACCGAGCGTGACTGGGACTATGCTACCGAGCCGCAAGACCATGTCCAATCTCGTCAGCTCTACTGGCCACGCGGCAAGATGCTCGGAGGATCCTCCTCCATGAACGCCATGATCTATCATCACGCCTCCTACTCCGACTTTGATGAGTGGGCCAAGCTAAAAGGCTGCAAGGGCTGGGCCTATACCGACCTGGCACCATATTTCAGGAAAGCCGAAGGATTTACTCCCAGTCTCGCTCGAGGTAACCATGATACTTCTCATCGTGGGTCCCATGGACCCTGGAAAACAGGCCATTCCTACCTGACGGATATCGGAAAGAACGGCTTCCTCAAGGCCTGTCAGGAATGTGGAATCCCCTACAATCCCGACCTCAACACAGCAAACGGCACCGAGGGCGTCGCGGATCTCTCCAGTTTTATTGATAGCAGCGGCCATCGGTCATCCGCCGCTACCGCCTATCTCGATGACGCGGTGCAGCGTCGCAAAAACTTGACCTTAGCGATCAAGGTCCGGGTCAGTCGAGTCCTTCTGCAGCGCCAGTCTGACGGTCAAGCTGCACGAGCCGTGGGTGTAGAAGTGCAACAAGATCCAAAGGGCGCTAACTATCGCGTTGCTGCCAGGCGCAAGATCATCATCGCCGCTGGCTCTGTCAACACACCCCAGATATTGATGCTGAGCGGGATCGGCCCCAGCGATCAGCTCTCCAAGCACGGCATTCCCTCGGTCGTCGAAAATAAACATGTGGGCCAACACCTTAAGGATCATCTCTGTACCTCGGGCATCTATCTTCCCGTAAAACCGGGCTTCACGCTTGACTACCTGACCAGCCCAGTCCGAGCTGTTTTGCCCTTGCTGCGATGGCTGTCGATGGGCACTGGTCCCCTCACATCGAACGTTGCCGAGAGTGCTGCTTTCATTCGCAGCAATGACCATCGCATCAGGACGAGAGGCGACAAGTCCAAAGCACCTCCCCAGTTCCATGGCTCGCTAGGTCTCGGCCCGGACCTAGAACTCATCGGTGCACCCCTCGCATACATCGACCATGGTTTCGCCGTTCCACCGGCAGGCGCTAATGTCTTTTCTATGGTGCCCATTGGGCTTCGCCCTCAGTCGGAGGGGTTTGTGACGATCAAGAGCAGCGATCCGTGGGAGAAGGTGGCCATCGAACCTCGATACTGGAGCGACGCTGGGTCGAACGACCGCAAGGTGCTTCTGGCTGGCTTGCGCATGGCACTCGAGATAGCGCATGCAGACGCACTCAAGCCCTATCTCGAGACGATTCCGGTCGATAACAACCCGGAGAGCTTTTACTGGCCCTGGTCTGCCGACCCAGAGACGGTTACCGACGACCTGCTCTGGGAGTGGATGGGCAAGTCCGCCTTCACGTTGTATCACCCCGTCGGTACGGCCCGCATGGCGCCTGACGCAGACCAGGGTGTGGTCGACCTGAATCTCGACGTCTTTGGCGTCCAAGGCCTGGCGGTCTGCGACGCAAGTATCTTTCCAGAACAGATATCCGGCCATCCCGCCGCTCCCATCATTGCCATCGCCGAGAAAGCCGCCGAGATCTTTGCCACGGCTCCCATCGCCGACTAGTCCACCCTTGCCCTGTATTTCAGCCAAGCACTTCCAAAGCGTGAAACTTCGCTTCCCCGCCTTCCAGCTACGGACATTGTTGAGCAAAAAACTCCTTGTCATCCATTTCGCGGCACAATATTCTTGACTACGCCATTACATACGAGCGACGGCGCCTTGTTGCAGGTCCGCGTAAATGCACACGTCCACATCGGACAAGTCGATAGGGGGGGACGTTCAGGCGATCTTCTTTAGCTCACCAGAGCCAACATTGTAGACGAAGCCCGAGATAATCTTGCTAGCAATAAGTGGGTTGGAGCGGAGAAACTCGACATCTTGCTTGACGTTGCTTTCCAGGTCGGGGAACTCCAAGAAATCGAGAGCCTGAATGTGTTTGTAGGCTTGGGAAGCGGGCTCGAGGTTCAAGTTCTTGGTGATCAGATCTCGCGCCTGTTCCGAGGTGAAGGTGAGCATGCCACAATCAGTGTGCTGGATCAGCACGATCTCTGTGGTGGCGAGGAGCTGCTGCGAGATGACCAGCGACCGAAGTGCTTCGGGCGCTCGACCACCTGCATTGCGGATGACGTGCGCATCACCCTCGCTCAGTCCGAACGCCTGGTAGGGTATAATGCGTGCATCCATGCAAGTGACAATAGCCAGCTTTCGAGCAGGAGGAAGCGGAAGCTGGCCAGTGGTTCGCGAAGACACGAACTCGGCGTTGGCTTGCTGGATCAGCTTAGAGTTGGACATGTCTGCGCGAGAGTAGTTGACAGGGTGGGCGGGACAGCGCTTGATTGGTGACGGCTTTCTTTGCTATAGATGATGTAGGGGCTAGATGGAATAAAGGTATGTACGGGTGTCTTACAGCTTGTGTTCGCTAGCTTGTTGCAGCCCAGCTTTTATACCTTTCTTGGGCGACCCTCATTGATCCTTCTGCACTGTACAAAGACTACCCTGCTCAGCCTGCAGCAGCACACGACACCCAAGGCCCCTCTGGGACAGCATTGCCGCTCGCTTGTCTGCAGGAGAACTGCTGGAAGCTGATCTGCTCAGGGAGGGATGCATGTCACGCCATCGCAACTTCGTACGGGTAACGTGGTGTATACCTATCCGACAAAAACGCCATATGAAGGTCAGCGCCGCACTTTCTTGCACAAATAAGCGGGGTAGCACGACATCCTAACTCGAACTTCGAGGTTATGCATTTCCTTCACCGCCCTAACATATTCTCGCTCTCCGACACCCAAAACGTAGCCCGCATTCACATTCACATTTCAACCAGACAATTGGGGCGACAACCAATGCTACCGCCAGCCGACCCCATTCCTACAGCACATGCTAGAAATATTGCTACTATCCACCAGAAACACACATACCCAGACACAAGCACCAATAGCAGCGCGAAAACAAGACGTGATCTAAAGCATAGCCATAACTAGACAATGGTACCACGGTCTAGCACAATTCTTTCGAACGACATCAACGCGCATTCGTCAAACTGATTACTTCTGCGATTAATCTGCGACATAGAACGGTTAGGATGAGGATTATGAGGTGTTCTTCAAGGACCTCGTAGGCCGCATCCGAGTGGGGACTGCACGTCGGTCTTGTCCATGATTCCGTTGATATTTTGGCCGGCATAGCGGAGAACAATGTCGTTTCCACCTGGAAGGTCTTGAACAAATTCGGAAACGTCATAGACCTTGCCACGAAGGCTGACCCAGCAGTCAGAGGACATGTTGTGCTTTGCCACATCGGAGAAGTCAAATACTTTGTAATCGTTAATTTAGAAGGGACCCTTGCAACAGCCTTCTTGAAATGTATTTGGATTCGGGGTTGACTTGCCTGGCTACCTTGTCAAGGATACAGACCGACGCAAGATGGCAAGCATACGGAAGAGGTCTGTCCTGGGACCGAGTGGTGAGTCAAGGTGTACATGTACAGTATTATACAATAATCTGGGTTGATGGCCGTAGTGTTGCATGTGTCCTGTACGAGTTGGCCAGCAAACCGCTGGCGAGCTTTGGCGATATCAGCATCAAGCGATGTCAGCGTCGTTTCGCCATATTATTACATTATGCTTCTTCAATGTGAATATAACCTGTGTGGGCTTGCGAATAATCTACAAGAGCATGTCAATAGCCTATCGCTTCACCCTCGCTACACGCAAACGGACCGCACGTTGACCGATCTGCTTTGCCTTTAACTTGTGACCCAACCGCCCTTGTAAACACAACAATATCTTGCCGCGCCCTCCGTGTTGGCCCGTCGAACTGGCTTCCTTGTACAATTGTCGACTGCAAACGAACGAAGCCGCCCGACTAATGTAATCAAGTCAGCGTCGGCCGGCATTCAGTTCTGCGTGGGCTCCTTGAGCATGCATTGTCTTCATGGCGACAGAGCATGTTCAACAGACGTTCACGGCCTCCGCCATCACTCAACAAACGTCTCGCCATGAGGCTTTGCTACGACTTCAGTCTCAAGACGCACAGTCTCCATCGCCAAGCATGACCCCCAACCAGCTGGTCGAAATGCGTGATCTGTTATATTCATCCACTTCTTCGGGCCATGTGTTAGCTTCTGGTCAATACATACTGCAGGTCCGTCGAATACCCCAACTGCTCTACATCAGAAAGTAGCAAGCGAACTTCCTCCTTACGCGGACCGGCACAAGGCCAGATGTGCTCCATGTCACTAAGAAAATCTCCCACGACCTCCAGATTACTGTAGACTTCGAGAGAACGCCATCGTTGAACGTGCGAATCCTGCATCTCTTGCGTGTCGTCGTCCTTGAAGCTGTTTTCATTTGGAGATGCAGGAGTTGCGCAAGTGCAAAGGAAGTAGTCTCGTGCTGTATCTCCTCCGCATTGACATAAGCTCTCCCCGCCACACGAAGGTGTGCGGCGGTGGACGCGAAGCGACAACAATAGACCGAACGTAGCAAGGATCTGCGCACACGCAAAGAAAGGCCATCTGCGCAACAAAGTCGACGGTTCAACAGGGCCCGTTCGTGCCGTTAGCTGACCTTGACCCGTATATTCGGTGGTCTCGGAAGAGTCACTTTCTGAATTGCTGTGGTTGTGCCGTGGCCGGCACATGTCGAAAAGCTTCTTTGCTCGCTGTGGTGTTAACGAAGGGTGGAGCTAGTCAGATCGTGCAGCCCAGAAAACATTGCACCTACATCTTCACCTACTGTATAGATAATCAGAAGTGACTTTTGTGCTTTTCTGCGCGTCATATCCTCTCCAGCACTTGAAGGTATGTTGAAACCACTTTGACGTGGACCCACGACCGCAGAGCACGAAGAATCGCATCTATGGGTATTCCAGATCCCTTCGCAAGCTGGTTGTGGGACATCCGTCAACCCCGTGTTGCTGGGGAAGGAGCACGATGAGATGCTGAACGTGGATAATCGAGTCCACATTATCCGGTGAAGATGCACTTGGGCCCTAGAAAGAAGTATTGGTGGTGCGTTAGGAACTTCATCATGATCCTGAGCTGCCATGGTGGCTTAGTACTCACCCATACAACATGACTTCGGTTGTCAGAAAAGCTGCTTCGACCCTGACACGCATTGAGAGGTCCACAACTTGCAGAGACACGGAGCGCTTCACCTGTTTCATGCTTCCCAAAGCATTAGTGAGCATCGTGTCCACTGATCGTAGCCTAGCTTCGAGAGCCGCGTCACTTGACTCTTTAGGCGAGGAGAGGCACTCAACTAGCAGCGTAGCTGCTCTGATTCGCGTGCGCCACAGGATTCTGCCTGCTGCTTTGTTGTGAGGCTGGTGTCGAAGGTGTCAACAGGCAACATCGAGGCTAAAACCTTGGTCCATACACTTACCAGGAGCTGGTCTCGAGGATTCTGGACCTGGTTGCCCAATAACAACACACCATCTTCGCGATATCGTCCCTTTGCACAAGACGCAAGAAAGACGGCGTTACGTATGTAAAGCTAGCCAAGCGAAGGCGGACGATGAGTATGTTGTCCCAATACGGTACTGTGATGTAGTTTAAGGCGCACTCACCTCCCACCAGCTTGCCCGTACAGCTTCAGCGAAGCAAGTTGTACATGTGTCGTATTGGTAACAAGAGGGCATATTATCTCCTGCGCACTCGCTTCGTGGACCATATGTTTTGTCAAGAGTGTCCATAGCAAATCGAAGATTCTTGTCATTAGTCGAAGGCCGGTCAGTATCGAGTAGATGTAGCGAAGAAAGGGTTGTTAGACGAACTGCCTTCTGCAAAAAGGTATACGCCTGGTCAAGCTGGCCAATCCCATATGAATATAGCAGGAGAATGGAGCAGGCTTGGATAGCACGAATCGTGTCCATTGCTTCTGCAATTGTTCCCTGAGAGGAGCTTGCCGTTTCCGAGCTCTCATAACCGCTTCTATAAAGCCGTATAAGTGAGGCACTTTCGTCAAACATAGCGTCAGCAAGTCTTAGATGCTGGCCAGCCATGCGAAATCCCGCTGCGGCCATGGCGAGGACCAAGCATTTCACGCCATTAAGGTCGGCCGAACCCGAAGGGATGTGAAGAGATCCAATGGTCGACATTTCAACCCTGGTGAGGGAAGGAGACGAATCCACCGACAAACGTGTGAACAGGTGGATGCCTTTCCGTAGTTCCTCGGCAGAAATTATTGACGCTGGCTCTGTATTGGCTTGAGACTGGCTGGAGCCAAAATTTGTCGGTGTATTACTCCTGAAAGCCTCGACATTCGCTAAAGCATCGATGAACTGGTCGTCAGACTGGATCCGCGAGTAATCACCTTGTCCTTCCCCGTTGTGCTCTAGCTGGGCTTCAGCTGAGCTTGACGCTAGTAGATGACTAAGGGTATCACGAAAAAGCCCGCTCCCGCTCCACAGATCCTCCTCCAGGACGGTATAGCTCGAACGCTCGTGGTTGAGAAGGCCGTTATGGAACGCAGTTGTCTGTGTCGAGGCGGTCGATGGATGATTCCTGGGTACGCTTGCTGCGCCCTCGCACGCCAATGCCGTTTCATCGATTATAGCCCCATGCCATGACATACTGCCAGTAGGAACCACGGAATGTGATGCGGTAGGTCCCACATGTATATGACGGACTTCAACATCACCTGTGTCAACAGAGCACGAAGGCTGACCTTCGCTTGCAATCACACTAAAAGTGTTATCTGGAGCGAGCGAGTCCTCTGCCTCGCTCCTTATGCCCGAAAGATCCGATGCCGATGCGACTGTGTGCTCTCTCCGTCCACCACGTCGGCTTCGCATCCATACACAATCCCGTTGACTGGAGCGACAACGAGAACAGGGCGCACCGGAGCAGACCGGCGCCGAGGGGAGAGGTGTTGTTGCGGTCACATTGACTAGATCTTCAGGTGGCTGCCCATCGCATTTATGGCGAGCAGCTCGACAAGCGCAGCACGCAAGTGACGAGCGCTGCTTCACGCCTTGTCGTCTCGTTGCGAATGGGAGCTGCTTATATTGACTGCTCACAGAGGTCGTTCTTTTTCGCATCCTGAATCTGGAGGGATAGAATGCCGTCCGAAGGATGGATCTAGCAAGGGCAGGTTAATGACTCCGACATGGCCGGCATTCGTGGACGTGCACGTGACAGTGTTCAACGGGCGCTTGATTCCGCAAAAGAAGCATACATTGCATCGATGACAGAACTTGGGTGCTATCTGATAACAAAATTCTGGCAGATCTTCGCTACAGCAATCATACGATACAGCCCCGAAAATACGTGACCTCCAACAAGATTGCTTTGTCAACTAGACAGAACGAGGTACCCGGTCAAAGCTTCGTGCTCGTCCTAAGTGAGAGAAAGGTGTTATGTGCTTCTCGTAATTCGGATCTCACTCGATGTCAGCTTCGAAAATTCTATGAAGAC